>JAQFXV010000776.1:0-18044 GCA_034694065.1 Camisia spinifer
TTTATTTGGAAAAATCCAAGGGTTCGAACTCTTATTTAAAATTTAAAACTATATTTATCATATTTGTCTTTGTATTAGTTATCGGAGTCTTGAAAGACTACTCAAAAATTTGAATTCAAACTTCATTTGCCTGAATCATATACTATCTTAATCAGTGTTCATTCAGATTTTCCCTAAGTTTTAATAGTTTTTCATCTCTACAAGTATTATATGAGAACATTGATTGTTGAATAAAAGCTAATGTTAGAAAAACAAATTAATTAATGTCAGATGAATTGATTAAACACAAGTAATTTGTTGTAAATTGATTTAAGGTATTGTCATGTTTGCAGCCATAACAATATCTCATTTATCATGTTATTCAGATTTAAACTTTATCTCAATTCAAAAAACAATTTCTAGTTTTTATTCGTGTTTATCTATCTATCCCTTTGAGCTTATTTTAAACTCAATTATAACGTTAAATATGATTCTTTGAATCTAATCGAGTACTAAAACAATAATTAATTCAATAGAAAGAGTAATAAGAACAATATATTCCAAATTTTGCATCTGAAGAAATTTTTTTGTACTCATTATTTTTCAAATATTAATTATGTTCAAACTCTTAATTTATTTTAGGATTCAAACAAAAAAGTGTAAGAATCGAAAGCTAGAATTCAGTCAAGGAATGGATCTATTTTTTAAACCAAAGAATGCAATGGATAATTGTTAATAATTAGAGAGTGTAAACAGATGTACAGGAATTTCTAATTCAATTTGGATTAACATAGAATGAAACTTTTCTTTTAATTTCAATCATTTTTTATAGGTCAATATTTCTTTAAGCCATTTTAGAAATTGATATAAATAATGCATTTTATAAGCGATTATGTAATCACAGAATAAATACGGCATCAAATTATATGCCTCTTTATTCCGAAAAGTAGTCTAATCTACACAAAAGTGAGATAATTATAGTTTTAAGGACTGCTTAGGATTCGGTTCCTTGAATTTAATTAGAATGAAATTTTTTTGTTGAGTAAATCAATCATAGTATGGAGTAAATTTAGTCATCACTATTTTCTTAATATTTATACTCAAATGATGCTTATATTACTTCAATCTGTTTGAATTAACATTTCTAAAAGAAAGTATTCCTTCAAAAACAATTATTTTAAAAATTATAATCGATGAGATCTGACCCGTATTTGTCAAATTTTCACAAGTTTATTACTTCTTATTTCTTTATATTGTAAAACTGAGAACCAGATATCAAATAAATTCATAGTCTTTGATTCAATAAAAGAGATCAATGATTAATTATTGAAAGATAAAGCTCTTTCTTATTGAATATATTGGTTGTTGGCTATAGTAATCACTTATATCTATAGTTTATTCAAAATTAGAATTACTCTCACTTTTATTATTTTCATCAACTTTTTTCTCAATATAATTATTGATGAATAAAATGAGATTTCAGGAACATTTTGAATATGAAAAGTGAATGTATATCACGTTTTCGAAGGTCCTCGAATGGGGTCATTCAAAATATTACAATACTTTTTTCTAACAAATTATATGAGAATCACTTTATACTAATACAACATTTGCATACTTTCAATAATAGTAATAAAAATAATAACAGCTTTGAAAAACTGAGTTATTTCACATATTATTCGTCTAAAGAATTTAAAATAATAGTTATTTAATTTTATGAGAGAAAACACCCGAAAACTTATGCAATACATAGAAGTATTTTTTCTCACTTTTATAAACAATCACTTCATTTATTTGATGAAAAGCAAAATAACTTTAAGATAACTCTAAAATTGGTTCAGAATTGAAAATTAATAAAATTCAAACTAAAAAACAGAAAATATAAAACTTTCTTCAAAAACTATAATAAGATGTTAACCCATATAAAAATGTTCATTTTGATCAATGTACAAATGAGAGTCTTTCATGTTAACTTCATGTATAATAAATTCAATACTATTAAGCATTTAAACAGGCATTAAATTTAATGATAAGTTGAAAGAAATATATCTATTACACAAATCCTTCCATCAAAGTATATAAAAAATTATAAGACAATTATATCTTTTTCATTACAGAGAAATATTAAAAGATCAAGTCCTAGACCTCATTCAGATATGCGTTGGTCTGCAATAGCTTTAAAGAGTAGACCTATATTACTATATAATTAAAAACCAAATAGTTTTGAATAAATGAAACAAAAGATGAATCAATAATATGCTCCACGAGGAAAAACTTCATAACACATCACTTATTTTTTGTAGAAGTGTTGAAAAAATATCAATTTAAAAATTCGATTAATATAAAGTCGTCTCTAATAATAAAAATGATTGAAAAATGAATTTATTTCTATAAACTATATTCAAAAATACTTTAGCCTCCACTATATATAACTCAATTTAGAACTCAATTGTTAGGCAGACAAATAGGATAAAAATCTGTAGAAATGATGAATAACTTATGTGATTATAATAAACAGTACAATATATTATACGTTTCTCACAAGTAAATTGTTTTTAAAACACACCCAAAATCGCAGTGGGAATCAGTAAATGAATGCGTTTGAATGTGTGATCAATTTTTAGGCTAATTAAGGATATTAACCATAAAACATATAATAGAATCCGTTATTAACTCAGGAAAATATTAATAATTTGCTTTTTCTCTTATAAAATATTAGTTTTAATGACTTCGCACATTTTCATAAGAACTAAACAATAGACAATGAGTTCCGATACTAAATAAGAACTTTATCTTATGCTTATTTGACGGATATTAGAAAGATTTAATAGATTGACCAGAAATTAGTGTATAATATTATATATTATAGGTTTTTCAATATAAAGATTTCTAAAATGTGACCAAATTCTTCAATAAAATCAATCTTTAATATAAAGCAAAAATCTTCGATAAAACCTTATAGCAATGTTCATCAAATAATTCTAAAATCATACAAAATTAAAGTAAATTATTCATTTATTATTCATTTATCTTAACAGGGAATCAAATTAATGCTTAAAAATATTAACTGGAAAAACACTTATTAAACTTTTCAAGATTACTGCCAAATTAAAAAAAATATGAAATAAAAGTTTAAACATCCGAGTATTTCCCCCAATTAATGGAAAATTGAACAGAAAAATTAACTTAATTAAAATGAAATAAGTCTTGAAATTAGATATCGTTAAGGCTAACTTTATTATAGTCCTTATAAATGTAATATAGACCCAAACTTTTCCGTTTTAATGGCTTTTGAAAGAATTGTTCGCTCAAATATTGTATATTCACAATCAAAATTATACTCTTTATCAAATCAATTGTTCAGCTCAAATAAACTTAGAATTTAATCAGAGAAATGTGCAATATTTAAAATATAACAACAGAACAAATGTCAGAATATAATTTAGTTATAATTTTTATGTTTGAAAAGTCAAATCTGTGCGATTGTCCCAATTCGTGCCGAATTAAATTCGATACAATATGAAAAGCAGTGAAATTACTACAGATTCTTTGGCAACACTTTTCTGCCACAAACATTGATATTTGATATCTTGTAATAAATTATTGCTGTGAAATAAATAATAGAGAAGTTAATATAAATTAGCGCTCAAAACATTACTTTATATGACTCGATATCAAATAAGATATCAAAAGAATTCATTGAACGGTGAAATAAATCTTTTGAATCTCTCGTAAATCTAATCAATTTTAGAATTGAAATATTTTTTTCCAGTTTATTATATGAAATCTCAATTCAAGTCCGAATTTATCTTATGTTTTGTTTGGTAAAAAATCAAAAACTTTTTTCTAACGAAAATAGAGTAAAAATTAGGCTAAACATTGTTTTTCGATTATAATAGAGTTATAATAATAGTCTTCAAAAATTACTATCTGATCATATTTTCATTTTCGCCGCAATAATAAAAATTATTTCTCTAAAACTTGAATCAAAATAATCATTTCTTGAAAAGATAAAGCGTTCAAAATAAAAATACATTCAATTCTGTAAATCTATAAACTGATAAATAAATACATACTGAAAAATAAAACACAATAATTATTGTCTTAAAATATTAAAACATAATGTGCTTATTTGTAAAGTTTTCTAATCAAGCAATAGGTCTCAGAAATAATTAATGAAAAAAATAATGAGCATTATTAATAATAATCTGAAATTGTGTAGTAATTATTAACATAGATTCAAAGCTAAAAAGACTAAAATAAATGTATTAATGCTAAAAATAATTATTTTCGTACAATAAAAATCAACAGCAGAACAGTTATTTAGATTTGATACAAAAATTAGCTTTAATTTAATCATATATAAGAATTTTGACCTATTATTTCTCAAGTCTTTATAGAAATGAGAGATTTTGACAAATGTTAGACAACGAAACTTGAATGAAAAACTGTTTATACCTCTTAAATGGCCAAAAATACTACTCATATGCAAATACATTTGAGTAATGCATTCAAGTTTTGTGTTTTGCTATCAAAATTAGTTCATCGAATAAGCAGAGCATAAAGTGTGCATTTTTTATCATTTCATAAACTAATGCTTCAAAAAATAAACTTTTATTCAACACTTTAACGCTCTTTTCATAATAATAAATGATTTTTTCTGAAAATTCAATTTGATTACATCTATTAAAATCACATTCATGTGAACTGAGTTTTACATTAAATTATGAAACTTGAACTTATTATATAATAACTAAAATTAATTTCAGTATTTATTTTCGAGATACATAATAAAAGTTGAGTAAAATTTTCTTTGAAAACAATGTATAAGCTTATCAGTAAAGCAATGTTTCATACTTTAAAGATTTTTTTTCTGAAGAATTCCCTTATTTTCACAGCAGAAAACGTTTTTTTCGAGGACAATGATTATTACTTTGAATAATACTTAACTATAATTTTTTGTTCAATTTCTTATTCGAATTTTTATTCGTTATTTTTTTTAATTGTTTATGAGATTGCATTCAATATAAAATATACAATTCATCATAACCTTCAGATAAATTCAATTGATAGTTCATCTAATGGGATGATATAATCTTTTATCTTTTGGATCAGATCAAAATTCCGTTTCATTGCTGAAAAATAGATAATATTTTCTATAATTGCCATCTATTTCACTGTTATGATAAGAAAAAATCTAACTCATAATTGAAAACTTTTTTCTCATGTATAATATTTGATCTCATATTTTTCTCTAAATTATAATAAAGACTATGATTATGGAAAATTATTCGATGAGATTTAGTATCGATGAATTTTTCACTTTGAAAACTTACTATGTTTTAAAAATAAAATTGTCTCTATTTCTACACTGAAATTTTTTTAAAGTATTCTCACAAATAAATAAAAATAAATCCTTTTTTTTCAATTATCTGATACGAAATATATGAAGATTTATTTGAGAACTATTTTTCAAAAAGAAATAATCATAAGTTTTTTACGCATGAAATATTGAAAGAAAATTCAATTTTATTCCAAAGATCAGTGTTTACTGATGTGCGAAAATATCTTAAAATTAAAATATATTATCAAATTTATTAATCTGCAGATCTGTTATTCATGAATGATAACAATGTGAATCTGATGTTCATTTTTATGGATATAATTGAAAACAAATTTAAAAAAGAGAAGATTCCATAAATGCCTGTCTATCAGAGTGTAATAATTTTTTAACACTTTTGTACTATTAGTGATCCGGAAATATTGATTTGTTCACACTCTCACTCACTTTAACCCAATTTTAAATCGAAAATAAACGTAAACTAAAGATTTCTAACAAAATTACTAAAATAAGTGAAACAAAAATAATAAAAAAGTTGTGAAACGACTATCGATCAAAAAGTGAAAAACAATTTAAGTAATTTTCTGAAAATAATAGTGAGGAAGAGATATTTGTCAGTTCATAAACATTATGAGTAATTGATAGAAAAGATTACTCAATAAAACCAAACATTCAAACAGATGGAAAGAAACTACAAAATTAATAATTTTCTCATAATTATAATGAATGAATCGATTACCTGTTGAGGACATAGCAATTTCCGGGCATTGATTGCTGAAAAACTATCATTTGATGACAACACAAATAATATTAAGAAAATGTCACCAAACAAGTCAATTACAAATAACTTAAATTCTTATTCAAATATTAGATGAAACACATTCTTATCTGATATCAAAAACTAAATTAACAAAAAATCCCATTTCATGCAAAGCTTACAATAAAATAAGAATATTTTGATTTAAAAAAGTTTGTTATCCGATCTCATTAATTATATTCAATAACATAAATAATATTTTAAGGTTAAAAATAAAATAAAACTTTTTTGCGAGTTTTTAAACAACTTATTTTCAAATACATGCAAACCATGAGTATATCATTTGATGTCAAAGAACTCATATAACGGTAAAGAATTGGTTTGAAGTGATTTCTGTTATTCACTTGTAGATTGTTTTTTGATATATCAAAAGCCTCTCCCCTTTACATTTGAATTGAAAAGAACTAATTCAGTGACGTTTTGGTTCGGGGCAGAAAAGTTTCGTCAGTCGGTTAAGAAAGCCGTCCCATAAACTCAAATTCAGTTATGCAAGACTTTTGTTGAGAGAAAGAATGAAAGAAAGAGAATTAAATTTGTTATGTAAGTAAATATAATTCATAACTTAATAAGCTCTCACTTCGAACTATTATATTATATATTTATAAAAAAAAAAGCATTTATTATGATATTTGTGAGGGGAGTGACTCTATTTGCTGATCAGGTTTTCAAATTTGACAGTTTGTAAACTTTGATTTCATTACTATTTGATGAAACAATAATATGATTATATAAGTTATTCCAGTGATAGTAGTTTAAGTTTTTTAAATCCAAAATTCAGATAAAATTATCAAAAATCTTAACAACAAACAATTCAAATCATATCAATTAATATCAAGTTTACATTCGAGAAAATTATAGATTATGTATAACAAAAACTAATACTCAGTCTGATTGTTGAATAATGAAAAGTTTTAATTCTAATGACTAACTAAACATTGTTTTGAGCTATAGTCACATTTTATTCCTATATTTACTATAATTAAAGCCAGAACTAATTCTACATAATTAGTCAAAATCTAGTTTCAAAATACAAAATAATGATTATTATTTGATCATTAATTGCTATTTACCTTAAATATTACACAAACATTGTCTTTGTTAATATTACTCGAATTAAAAATTTATGATATTTATTTCCACTTCACATATAATTTTGACATTATATTACATTATCAAAGATTAAAATTTTCATTAATGAACTTGATATCGATCGTGAATTTAATTTACTTGTTAAAATTCGAATAATTATTCTGAAAATAATATATTCTATAAGTGATGCGAAGAACTAATTGATTCAAATTTAAAGCATTGATTAAGTTTAACTTCTCAATTAGGGTTTCATTAGATTGATTGCATATAAGAATATCCTATCCCTCGAGTTATCTTTCGAAAGGTCAAGTTATTAATTAGATTAAATCAATATCAGATGCAATCAAATAAAGGATCTTCTATTGACATAAGTTATGGGTTATTAAATAATTACCAATTAATTTAACATTAAATAAAATTAAATCGTTAAACTCTTCGAATTAATCTCTTCATCTCTATAATGATGGTTTTTCAATGAAAAATATATTCGAACACATATTTCAAACATAAAATTAAATTTTGACAGAAAAAAGTTTAGCATTTGATTGGATTTTCAAATGATAACGCACTTCAAAGGTTCAAAAACATTAAAAAATGTTTTTATTTCTAATGCAAAGAGTTGTTGAGGCATGAATTCGACCGTCGACTTGATCTAATTGGCTTTAGTCACTATTTAGTGGACAATAATACCAAGTTATATATATATATATTTATCGAAAGTTCAAATCACTGCGAAAACAAAAGTTTTACTGTTGAGACATGACTTTTATGCCATTTGACACAAATACTAAATTTTTGATTCAAAATGCAATCTAAACATTGAAGTCTTTTCTTTTCTCTAAACTCTTCGATAAATATAACAAAATTGTTGAACTTAAGTAAGCGAAACATTAATTTACGAAATTCAACATTTGATTTCATTCATGCGAAATAAAAGTTTGTTTGAGAAAAACATTAATTTGTATTTTTGATGGGTTTGATGATAACTGAAATAACAATATTTTATTAAAATCTTCAAATAAAAAATTATTTTTAAAAATTAACTCTATCTTTTTCGAGGTATATTTTTGGAAAATTTTGATCTTGAAAACTAAAGCTTTAATTAGTTTCCTGAGATTTTTCTATCTGAGAATTTGAAAGCTTATAATTATTGAAAGAGTTTATTAGGATTTTAGTTTTTTTTCTCAGTTTTCAATAAACCGTAAACCTGATCATAACTTATTATAAAACTCGAAAGTTGAATGAAATGAAATAAACAGTTATCTTAAGTTAAGCTCAAATCAACATAAATTAGAAAATAATTAATTGTTCTGTTGAATCAAAATGATTAAAGAATTATTGTTTTGATGGATTCGCTAATACAGATATTATCTATTTATTCATCATATAAAGAAATCTATACCGAGTTTAACAGCAGGTAAAGACTCAATAGAGTTGAATTACATTTTGATTGCAGTGCAATTTCAAGCAAATTAGAAACCGGTTTTTCATTATTCCATCAAAATATTCAATTAATACTTGAATCACATTTTTTTATATTTCAAATTCATTTGAAACCGGACTCAAAAAGAATGAAACAATTCAAGTTCATAGATATGAACCATTTATTCAAATGAGGGTTTCTTTAAAAACAATGAAACTTGAGGTGAAAAATGAAATTTGTATGAAGAATAACTTTTACTTATCAGAAAATTTCAATATTTCAAACTTTGAATTTTTCCAATTGTTAAATAGACAATAAAGTCTCTGTTGTAAAAATGTAATAATAAAATAATAGTTTACATGTGAACCCAATTTCAAAGATGACAATTATATGTTTCAATTGAATCAAAGGAGATAAGTATAAATTTTCAAAAAATAAAAAAGATAAACTCACAAATATTTTCAGCATCACTTAAAACAATTTATTCGAGTGAGATATTGCTATTTTTAACTAATTTTTCGAAATGATCGCTATAAGAATCAGGAAAAAATCTTAAATCATTATTTCCAAAAATTAGTTGCTTTGAATCAAAATATTTAATCTCAAAGCAAAAGTTTGACAAGTTTTCAATCATAGTTTGACAAACGATAAGTTTAAATCAAACTTTATTTGGGATAATAATCAGTAAACAAACATCATTATTATTAAAGCCTAAGGGAAACCAATTTGCACATAAAGCACAAAATATCTAGTTTTATGCATTATTTTATCATTTTAAGCATTGTGAATATATTAGAAACACGATACCCATTAAGTTATATCCAGAATTGTATTATATTAAACATAAAAATAATGATAAACAAACTCATTCTCGAGTAAAAATCATAATCTTAAACAAGTATGTTCTCTGAGTATATCTATATAAAGGTCATTATTTTTTTCTTAGCGGCGTTTTATTACTCTTGTTACTAATCAGAGTAGAAAATTTTCAAAGCGAAAGCGTCTAAAAGCCTTTCTGAGTTCATTTTGCAAATAAGGTTTGAATTATAAGATTATTAGACAAAGATCATTATTATTATGAATATTGTATATAAGAATGGATTTGATTTTCAGATGCCTTTCAGGAATTCTTATTATCTCGAATACAGTTGAATGAGTTCTGATATAGAATTTAATCAATGGAAAAATATATAAGATGTAAAAATACAGTATATTTTGAATTATCTTATGGGTTGTTAATGAGGTTTTTGCATAATTACAATTTCAAACATAAATTCAATTTTGCAAATGAAGAGAGAAAATAGTTATAAAAAAAAAATCAATATTTTCAGATCATGTGATATATCATTGCCTTTTAACTCTAGTTTTAGCTCAACTTTATCGTGAAGATAGAGAAAGCAATTATTAGTTATTATATCATAAACAATAGAAAAATATGTATTTTTAAAAAAATCGTCTCAAATAATTACAGTAAGTGAACATTTAACTCAAGCAAACTGTGAAAACTACTAATTTCCTAAAGAATAGCTAAAACTTTAATGCAAATTACACGCTAATAAGCAATTAGTATAACCAGTACAACAAAAATTATGCATTACTTGTAATAAAATAATGACAAATAAGATGTCATTATATCTATTATGAATAAATGAAAAAATATTTTAAAAAATTAAAATAAATTTTCAAGTGAAATGCAATCATCGTTGCGATAATTCACTATTTTCTAATTCATTGCGAGTCTATTTTTATTTTTTTTCCTTCTATAAAGTTTACGCACAACTAAATAATTATTCTGAAAGGAAACAAATCTATGATTCATAAGAAACTTGTGCTTTCGATTCATTATAAATACAATTAAAAGAATCTTTTGAGCAAAAAAGCTTTGATACATAGAATATATTCAATAACTGGATAATTTTTTAAATATTTGATATTTTCTAAAAATGCTTTTCTTATGCGAAACAAAATTATATTTGAATTGATAAATGTAATCAAATTTTCTTACGACTTATTTGAAATTATCATATCTAACAAGTTTTTGTTTAAAAATAGACGAATAAAATTCTTTTCAATAAATAGTATCAATGATATGTACTAGAAATAAATTATTGGGTTTCTGTTACATTCTAAATATTTTTCTATTGTGTAATTTGAGTTCAGAAACAAGACTCTCGGCCTTCAAATTATTGTATCATAAAATAATTTGACTATTTTTCCAGAAATAATTTTATCATCAATACTATAATCATCTTAAAGTACAATATTTTCTTTTTGAAATAAACTAAAAACAAATAAAAAATGGTTCAATTCTTTAATCATTGCACAAACTTTCTCATAATTTGGGAATAATTTCTAACAATTATTTATTAGAAACTTTCATAACACAATTTTTTATATCGGAAAAAGAAAAAAGTTGTCAATTTATGAAAAATAGGGACAAGTATTTAACTATATGTCCAGAGAGAGCACAAATCAAATATAAAATTGTCATTAAATGGAGCTATCATTCAAACAAGTGGAGCATAACTCAAGCTTTTTTATGATCAAATGGGCTTTTTTATGGAATTTCAACATTAAAAATCTATATTAAATACTTAAGCATAAGTTTTCTTGTTTTTTCTTTGCGAAAATTTAACTCTAAATCTACTTCGTGTAAACTTAACCGATTTGCGTGAACCTTAATTATTTTATGTAAAGAGTTATACAACAGAAGCTTTAAATAAAAACCAATGATGTAATGAATACTAGTATATCCCAGAATATCCCTAACCTATAAAGCAAACTCATATCTGAATCTGAATTAAATGATTGATTCTTAAGTTATCTCAATTTTAAATAATAACAAATAATGCATTAAAAACTATTACTTTATGTCTAGTATTAAACTGCAATACAAGGAGTTCAAGAAAAACTTACTGTTTTGACAGCTCAAGTGATACATAGTTTTGGATAAATTTTTCTCTACTAAAAAAGAGAGAAAAAATTGTAGAATAAATAAAATAGAGAAAAACATGAAACAATACTTGTTTAATGCAAATAAAAATTATTATATAAGAAAGATTGAGAATATCGAATGCAAATTCGGTTTTTATACTCTGAATAATTTTTACATTGAATCTCGAAATGATTTCGAATCATTTTCTATTTATTTTACAATAAAATAATTTCTAGTTTAGTATTATTCATATTTCTAACAAAACAATAAACTATTAAGAAAAATGATGATTTTTCTTCTATTAATTTCTACTTATAGTTTGTGAAAATAAATTCAAAAATATGTGTCGGATAACTCTTTAGCAGTGATACGCCTGTGAACACATTTTAATATCAAAATCAGAACATTTGCAGTCATTATTAATTTAATCTTGTGTTAAAAATCAGTAATAAAATCAAGCGTTTAAAAAGTGGATATTTTTCATGCAAGATATCACACATCTTTTAGATATAAAACTGATTGAAAACTAGAGAATAAATATAATTGCAATGAAATAAAAACTTATGCTTATCTCGTATGAAAAGTTTAACCCGTTAGAAAAAAAAATGTTCTGCATTTCAATGAAATTCTTAAGAAAGTCGATAAGATGATGACTTTTCTGGCCTCGATTTTCTTCAAAGTTCAAAACTATTATCGATAATTTAAAGCTTTTCCTAAATAGTGATGTTGTTTTTGATCGGAAATAAACTTTCACCTGTAACTTCTGATTTTGAAAATACTTATTCATAGTTTTTGAGCCATAAATAATCTCTTCCTACGACTCATAATAATAAAAATAGAGAAATTGAAAGAAAAATGTATCGAAAAACTTATAGTCAGGGAAATTGTTCGCAATTGAATTTACTCTCTATTTTTCATTGAATAGTTTGAATATGAATTGAATAAATTAATAAATACATACTTACTTACCAACAAATGAAACTTAAGATAATTGAAGAATTAAAAAGAAATCTAATAATTTTAATTTATCGTTAAGTTTAATTTTCATTAATTCAACTTTAACTTTGAAAATATTCTCTTTAAAAAATGAGACAGCGCTCAAAAACTTATGATAGGTTTATAATTCTTAAAATGAATACAAATACTCTACTTATTCAATATCTATGACAGGATGTATTGTTTTGTTAAAAGGAAAAAAAATTCAGATCCAAAGTCCTAACCTGTCAACAAATGATAGTAAGGATCAGTCATTTGGTTTATATAATCACAAAAAACTCATCGTATTTGATAATAAGCCGACGTATATATCAATCCTAAAAAGCCTATAAATTTGCATATTAACTATTATTATTATTATTATTACTCTGTATTACATGAGTTTTTTATTGGTCTTTTCTAACTTTTGTCATATACTATGCATGATATTTCTCACTCTTTTCTATGCCTTACTTTATTATTATCGACCACTTGTTGCGAACGGAGACGAATCTGATGAGACATTATCTATAATGAATTCATTTCTAACTATAACATTACTAATTGCCTTTCACTCAGTTCTCAGCTTTCATTACAGATTTTATAAATAATTTTTTTTATTTTTTCAATTAATGTGTTTAATCAAACTTATTTTCATTAGAATCTGATTATTTAATAATCTTTTTTGAAATTAATTAATAGAAAATTAATTTCTAAATTAAAAAAGGAACAACTGATACAAATATATGAAATTCTTTCTATCAATTAATTTGTTGAAAACTTAATTGAAAAAAAACAAACATATGAATAATATTGATTCTTTGCTATGAAGATTCGCAAAATCAGTTAATAAAATGATTCAAAATACAAGTCAACAACAATTTAGTTTATAAATTATCTTTTTATATATCAAAATCAATATTTTCTCGAATAATTTAAAAGATGAACTTAACTTAGAATGACTTTTATATTATATTTCAAACAAATATTCAGTCGAGTTAAGAAACTTTTTGAGAACTAAAAAAGAAGAGAATATCTTATCAATTATTCCTCTTATTATTCAACTGAAAGCGAAAATTAGGTTTAATTTATTGTTATTATTTCTATTCATTCAAATTCATAATGAGAATTTTTTATCGTTTTCATCTGACACTTGACTCACAATAAACTCTTTGTGCGTTAATTTATTTTTTACAAGAAGTGAAAAAAGTTCATGAGTGAAAATCTTTATATCTATTATATGCTACATTTTTACTTTACTGAACACCAAATATTATCATAAAAGTATTATTACAATTGATTTCATGGAATACACTTTCGAATAATGAATCCAGTATTAAAAGTTAATTTTTTAATCCTTATCCAAATTGAAGTCGAAAATTTGAATAGTTTGTGTTTTTGATGCAAAATTTTCCAAATATTCAATAAAATAGCATCAAATTGTGTTAGATTTACAACTAAATTAAGTTGAGAGCCCAACTCTATCACTCATCTATCAATTTTGATTAAACGCTTGAAACTAAAGTTAGTTATTATATGATTAATGGATTCACTCTTTGAAAATATTCAAGTTTTATTCTACGAGATGTGTCAAGTTTTACACTTTTAATGAAGTTTAATTATAATTAAGTTTGAAATCTTTCAAAAGTCACTTTGAATTAAAAAAGTGAAATATAAATAAGCATTAAATTTATTGCTCATTTATATCAGAGAAAAATATTAAATTCTTTTCAAATGTGCGACAATAAAAGTTTATTAGATATAAAGGTCACATATTTATAAGCAGAGAAAATAGATTGAAATCCTAAAAGTGATACAATATATAATTCACAATACATTTCAAGAAAATTTCTGTTATAATAACCAATTTTATTGAAAGAACTAAAAACAATAATAATCACACTTCATATTCAAGCCCAAGCCGTGAACCAGAAATAAATCCTAGATTTCTTTCAGATTAAAACATAATTTCCTAAAGAATAGTTGAAATTATGCCTCGAATGGAACCAAAAACAATGAATTAAATTCAAAGCATTAATGAAATTATGTCTATTTGAATTTTCAATGCTTTGAAAGTATTTTAAAATAAATATTTTAGTTATATTAACAAAATATAGTATGTCGTCATTGAATACATTGAAAGATATTATATCTGATCTCATAGTTTTCAACCGGAATCATACGAATAATTTCAACCAATTCAGTATCAATGATATTGAAGAAAATATTTATCGCAAAAGAAGCAAAAATAAAATCTATTCAAATAAACCTTTTTTAGCTCTTGAACTCACAAAAAATAAATATTTTTAATTAAATTACTAAAAAATTACTTTTCTTTTGTTAAAGACCATGAACTAAATTTTTGAATGAATGGAAATAATAGAGTATTTTAGAATAAAATTCGAAGAATTTAAATTTATTATATTTATGATTGAAATAATTTAGAACCCAATCATATATGCCTTAAGCCATTAAATGGTAATAAATAAAGTTAACGATTACAATATGATAATCATGGCATTAAAGTTTACAATCAAACGATAATCTTCACGAAGAATTTATGTAAATAAAGAGGAGAGAACGGGTGATCACGAAAAAAGTTCAAAGAGAAGACTTTTACTAAACTTTCAATCGGAATCAAATACTAATGTCGTAGTATTTGAAGAACACTTAAGAGTTAATGTCGAAGTTCATTGTTTTGTAAAACAAAATCACAAAAAGTGTGCGTATTTTTATTAGTGAAATAAAGAAAAAAATAAACAATATGTCTCGTGAAAACTTTTATTACTTGTTAAGAATCATTCGCACGCTTTGGAGATCATGTTATTCTCGGGGTGTGTCGTCTTATATACTATAAGTTGAAGATTTTTATACATATTGTTGAGAAAAGTTTAACCACCTGTGAAAGTAGATTTACAATCATTATCATTATCAAAACATAACAGCATCTAATTTAAAGGTTAACCTCGACTCATGAGATAGTTTAGAAGTTGCTCTTCTTATGATTCGCTACTGTTTGAGTAATAACAGGAAGGATTGCAAAAATCCGGGTATGATATTAAGAATTATTAACTCAAATTCAATGCATAGTTAAGACGGATATTACTTTCCATTTATCATTACAATAGTTAGTAATTACAAGCTATAAAAAAATAAACGAAAGAAGAAAAATGATTTGAGTCGTAAATTTAAACTATAAATTTTTTGTCAAACTTAATATCTTAAGGCCATAACTGTTTTTTAAATGAAATATGTCTTCAATAAATACTTTAGTCAAAAACATGATTTTTACAAGAATTTTCTGTAAAAATAACTTGTTTTCCTCATAATTCTTGAGCCTTCCATCAATTTTATGGAATAAAATTTAGGAACAATTAAATAATTATTTTTCAGCAATTTCTTCTATTTTAGAGGAATATTAACTTTTTCTTATTTGGTTCTGAAGTAATTGAACCTGAATTTTCATTACATATTATAACAGCTCATTATTTTGAAAAATTAATGCAATTATTTTGAAATGAAATTTATTTGAAACATATCTTATTAATGGATAAAACTTATATATCTTCGTCGATGAGTCAAATTCGTGCAGTTTTAATGGCGTAAACGTTTAGTGAGATAATAAAACTTGAAATATTCGTATTTTAGTCGAAGCACTCAATCAAACAGATAAGAGTACATAAAGTAAATCAAAATATTATAGAAAGCAAAATCTCAATCAAAAATATAAAATTTATCTATAGATAGAAATCGAAATTAAGAATTTTTCGAACATAAGATTTCCTGAATTAGAAAAAAAACATCGTTATTCAAGCATTGATTTTTTTCATGAAACTTTCTAATGAATTTCCAGAGTATTATAGCTTTAATTTTTAACTACAAAACAGAAATATTGATTGCAATGATATTCAACATGCGATCTGAAAAAATAATTTGAATTTAATGAATAATAGAGTATTGAAATATAAATCATCTTCTCTTACAAGCGAACGGCGATCAGTGTTTAACATCAATTTTTAATAGATCACAACAATACTAATGACAGTATAACAGGTAATAATAGAAATAGACTTAATATTAATGTATTTTTTGTTGAATTAAAGATTTTATTTACAGCATTCTAAAGAGAAACTTCATTTTTACGTAACGTTAATATTCAATATAAGTCAAGAGTTTTTTTTAATATAGCTTCAAATTATTTCATCATTGATAGAATAATTCATTGAAAAATATTTTTTATAAATGAAAACATGATACAAAAGGTTTTTAATTTATATAATACAAAAAGAAAATTTACGCTCTTTCTCAAACTTAAACTTTCTTTTCTAAACTTCAAAAACTTGAGCTAATAATTAATTCAGTTTAAAAAATTACCAAAAATTGATTAACACAATCTTTTTGAAATTTATGAAAAATAATAAATATCGTGATTTATGTTTGAAGGGATGCAAAAAGAGGCAGTACTAGAACTCACAGAATTAGAATTAACAAAAATATAATATATTATAAACATTGAAGAGAAACTTGATTGGAAATCTGTGTTCAGAATTCTAATATAATTATGAAGGAATTCAATAATTCCAAAAGTTAATCAAATCTAAATATTTTTCACTCAATTAATATACATTCTCATAGAAATGTTGATCATCTAAATAATATCTTTTTAAAAGAATCTCTTAAACACAAAACTAATTAAATACTTTTGTCAGAAATATTATTGAATTCTTGAAACATCAAATAATTTTATATTGAACTTAAGAGTTCATTTCGGCTAAACTTAAAGAATAAATAATCTTTTAAGTAGTTTTTTCCTTATAAAGCATCAAATCCTGCAAAATTGGAAACATTTTTAAGAAAATTTTTTTTTCTCCAATGAATTAAGTGCTTAAAAGTAAAATCCAATTGAATGGATTGAATCCAGGAAGGGATGAAAGCTATTCTATTGAGAAACGAAAGTCTAATAAGTTATAAACTACCGGAACATTACGTTTTTAAAATGCTTTGCTGTAAGTATTTAGCTTTAGGGCTAACATTGAAATCCAGTCACTTAGAAACGCGTTTTTTCAACTGCACGCCACCCAAATTTGTTTACTATTGAATCATTAACCTCTTCATTATTCAGTATTATGTTAGTTACAAAAGATATAATAAAATGAAAACATTAATACCGCAACATTTCAATTGCACTTTTCTTCTGTTGCTGCGAAAGAGAAACACAAGTTTATTGTGATGAATACTCGAACTATATTTTGAGTTAATAGTTATTGAAGTTTATGCATAAATGATATAAACTTTGAAAGAGTATGGAATAAAACTATCAACGCGTTTGTCAGTTAAACATTAAAAATCGTTTTAACTTTTGTGTAAAAGTTGAAAATAACGGTATAGAAGATAATCAAAATTCAAAGATCTAAAGAATATACTTAAATAAAGCATATTTTTGGTTTCTATCTTCACATTTGAGCAAATGATGGTCAGAAAAGAT
>JAQFXV010000777.1:0-18037 GCA_034694065.1 Camisia spinifer
AAACTCATGTGTTTTTCAACTTTCTATGAATAAATCTGTTGATTAAAATGTTATTCAAGTGATAATGTATTTCACTTTATCTTATGATTAAGTTTTTAAAATCTGTGTTTTATGACTAATATGTTTCTATACTTTTTTCTAAATACTTGTTAACTCGCTTTTGATTATCTTTTTAAAAACTTTTTGATTAGTGATCTTTTTCTCAGTTGCCATTCATATATTTTAAAATCGAAGTGAGAAGGCTGCTCTCAGCAATATCTATAGTAAACTGTTTTATATTATACAAAGTTATGGAGACACTCATAAAAAAAATTTCATTTTAAATTTTCAAATCCATAAATCTTCATAAGATTCTTAGAGGTATTTTCCTGGAAGTCTATCTTTTTATGCAATGAATAATTGAAACGTTTACTGAATTATTATTGAGTTTGTGAGCAGTATTTGAGCTGTGGTTTTGCAAAGACACCAAGTTTTTCAATTTTACTTACACTCTGTCCTCAATTTATTTAATAAATAGTTATAATATATTAGTATTATTATGATTGGGAGCGGTTTTGAGCTAAAGATTAAGAATTAGTCTTTTTCGCTTTGAATTGAATATAATTTTGAATAAAGTTTGCCCAACAGTTATTTCTATTTTTAATTTTCTATTCAATTCTAAGGATTGATAAATTAGATGTTGTCGAAAACACATCTATTAATAAAGTCTTATTATTAATCTAAATCAAAAACGACCCCAACATCTTAGACCAGTCTAGAAATATAGTTTTGCTTCAAAGATAAAAATTCAAATTATATCAATAGATAAGATAGATTTTGAATATATTTATCCAAAAAAAGTCTATAATAATTATTTTTCTATAGCAGTTAATGAAATTTTTTCAAAAGTGATTTTCTTAGAAGTGATTAACGACCAAATTAATTTGTTTACTCTATTTTACTTTTAACGAATTTCATAATTGTTTTCTAATGGAAAATAGTCTCAAAATTGATTAAATTACTGAATGCAAAAACATGAAAACTTACTTTTTTTAACTTGAAATTTTTGCTAAATATTATAAGTTTTTGTTATGTGAGACATCCGTTGTTCTGAATGGCAAAAGAGCAAAGTTTGCCAAATAGTTGAATTTCATATATCTTTTTTCTGATGGCGTTTTACTGAATCATTTCCCACAGAAGACTTCGTTTGTTAATTGAATGGAAACATGAAATACTTGGTTCACTCCAAGTATGCATGGGTTGGATGTTTTCTGGGTTCTCTATTTCGCAACATTTATTAATTAGCGCATTGTCTCGAATATACGAGCTTTCGATAAATTGGTCCCATTTTAAAACAAAAAAATAATTTTTATCCTAATTTTGTTATACTTTCTGAAATGAAGTGCTTTTGGCGTTGAATTCAAGTAATTTATTATTTATTAAATATGTTTAACATATTTTTAACACATGTTTTACATCAAGTATTAATTTGAAATTTATGCGAAATCATGCCTTTATAATAAAAGTTATATTCAGTTAAATATATACTCTCTTCAAAGTTCTGATAATAAAGATGACTCACTTCTTATTAATTCACGATATTATTGAGACTTAACTTATTTTTGGAACACAAACGTAGAAACTCTACTCTCTTATAATCTTTAAGCTCAGACTCAACTGAAAGATGCTCTTCAAAGATGCGTTGGAGAGAAAATATAAACCATGCAATGCATCATAGATTAAATCTTAAATTTAGTCCATTAGCATCGCTCTAAGAATTCTGTTCTGGGTGTGGTTGACGTTAAATTCTTCTCAAATTATAAATATTTTATGGTTTATTTTGACTAAAAATAGTTCAATAGCGGAATAATATGGGAAACGGAGTGTCCAAATGTATAAGTAGTGGTCCAACAAGTTTTTCTCCTAAAAAGTCGACAGACATTGAGGACCAGCAATTAAAAGTTGGTCTTATGAAGGAGGATGATGTCATATTAACAATTAATTCTGGAGGAAGGGATTTGCATAACAACTATATGAGGGCAACACCATATTGGAGAGAATCAATTACAAGCATTTCGAGCAAACCAAATGAATTTTTAAGAGTAAGATTTTATCTATTGTTTTACTGATTGATAAGAGAAAGGGCTATTAAAATCATTTTTCCTTTCATTCCGATCTAAGTTTGTTTAAAATAGAAAATTATTATAAAATTTATAATTTTTCATTAGCCCGCAGTTATAGAGAATGCGGTCTTTTGCATATCATTGAAATGATATATTATATAAATTGACTGAATTTGAAAATTGAAATCATTTAAACTAAAAATATTTTCAATACTAATAAAAATGCTCTAAAAGCTGAAAATCGACTTTAAGACTATGAATACGATTATATAAAACCCCAACAAATTGTAATTATTAATAATTTTAATTGAGTTTAATCTACTTTTAGCATACAATGAAATCATTTTTCAAACATCATTAGAAATAAATTAATAAGAAAAATAATAGCAAAAGATCATTGAGAAAAGTTATGGATCAAAAATAAAACAGAGCTTGCGAACCATTTTTAGAATACTTATTTTGTTCGAAATTAGCTGAACTATTTGTGAAACTCGTGATCAAGCATTCAAATTGGATATTATCTGTTATTTCAACATTTCAGAGTTTTCCAATTATAATTTCATTTTCTCAAAACATTTGTTCTTATTTACAATATTACTTCATTTTATGGCAATATTATACATAAAAGTCTATTAAAAAAGTTAATTTCTTGTCAAAAACCCCATAAAATAGTCAAATTGTTGATATATTATATGAACATAACCTAAAAGAGATAATAACTTATTTTATAACTTAATTCTAATAATTTTTGAATGAACTAATTTTTCAAGTTTCAGATTAATTTTTAAGATTTAGAAATTCGTTTTTACAATATATCATAAAGTCTGTCCACATGTTTTCCAAAAAGTTATGATTCAGAAATTTGAAGTTAAACTTAATTATTGAACATTTGAAAATATAAGATTTTGCAATTATAAAGTGACTTAGTATAAGATAATTTTGGATTTCCAAATAAACCTGTATGCAAAAAATCAAATATGAACTGACAGAAATGAACTGTTTTGAAGTGTAGACTAGAATACCTTGACTTCCAATTTTCACAAGTCTTTTCAGCCCTTATTCTATGATATTTTCAATTCACTCACATTTGTTTTAAGATTAGCAAACATTGCAAAATAAATAACAGGAATGAATTGTAAATAAACAAACATAACAATTATAGCTAAAGTTGATTTGAGTTAATAATCCAAGTGATCTAATTGAGAATATTCTGCTCTCATTGAATAATTTGTTCGATTTGAATGATTGAGTTTTTTGATCTAATGTTAAAACGCTTTAATCAAACAATAAAAGCCCAATTTAATAAGATTATTGATTTGATTTCACATTTTTAGATATTTTAACTGAGATTATATTTGGCTAATATTTGAATGACTTTAAAAGGTATTATCATAGATGAACTATTTCTTCAAAAATATCTCTATAAGCTTAAAATGAACTAATTTCAAGTTTGATCAGTTATTTATTTTCAATTGATGTGCTGAAAAACTGTGGGATTTTTATTGAGGAATGAGTGAAATCCAAGATCAACACAATTAAGAGAAGTCCTAAAAGTATCCTTGTGTTAAGTCAAGAATGTTCTAAATATTTCAATCGATAAAATATTTACAGTTTGGAAATCGTAAGTTTTCCTGAAAGTTTTCAAGTACTTGAACATAAACTCAACCATAATCAGAATGTTTATGAAATGTTTAAGCATACAAATTATTGAAATGTTTGAGAAATCGTTCAAAAATATTTTCATTGAAATTAAAAAAGATCACTGAACTTATAATTTGATTATAACTGAAAACTCAATCGCATCCAATTATAATTTCATGGTTTAAAATAAAATAATCATTTATAAATTGCTAATACATGTATTACATAGCAATTCAAATATTTTAACATAAAAGACATTTCATTTTTTTTATCTAACTGAGGAATTCGCTACCAAAAGGATTTTCATTATATCATCCATGAAATTCCAATAAACTTATCAATAAAGCTTTGAATTTTGAAATTCTATGAATATTTCTAGAAAGTGAATGTTATTAATAATAAACTTATTATAAACCAGTGATCGTCAACTGGCGGCCAACGGTTGAGTGATTCATTTTAGCCCAATTGAACATTAAGATTTAACTATTTTTTGTATTCTTCAAAACATTTGTGCAACAAATTGTTTAATTTATATAAAATCTTGTTTTAAGAATAGAATTTTCCATTTTAACTTATAGTTCTTTTGCGTTGGTTTCAGTTTCAAGCGTTTTCTGTCCCTTTCGTCAGAATGAGTTAGCGATTACTGACTAAAACATAAATGAAGTATCTCTTTGGAAAACTCATGCGTTTTGCTCAATGAGAATTTCTTTTTTGAAGATAATTTCAGGCTAAACGAAGAATTTTTTAATCTTTGTTGAAATATCTTAATGCATGGTTTGAAGTATAGAAATTAAATCAAATATAAATGTATATGTTTTAAGATACTTCACATAAATTCAATGATTTAATCCGTCAAATAATTTAAAAGCTAATTAATTTAAGTTAACTTACTATCAATTCACTTCATTAGCCATTGCATCGTATTTGACTTTATTATTGAAACTTTAAAGATGAAACGATTTTTAAAAATGAAGAATTTTAGGATTTTTTGAAGAAATGATTCGATAATGAAAGTATCTCTCGAAAAATAGATACAGAGAATGATTACATTCACCGGTGTATAGCATATCGAATATAAGTTTCATACCCTTTACAATTAATTATAACTATATAATTGATAACAAACTTTATAAAAATTTTGACAACTATTTTTCTGTTTATTTTATTGGTACAAAAAGTTAGAATAATTAAATTGAATCCAATGCCATGCAATTAAATATGCAACAAAATCAAAATTTCTTGTTCTTAATGATTACAGACCAACAGACATACAAGATTACAAAACTATATTTTTGATAATGATCACAACTCAAAATCAAAATACATTAAAAGTTTGAATAAATTGTTTCCCTCTCAATAATCCGAGACATGCATCAGACAAATGAACACTTAAAAGTTATATTGTATTTTATAAATAATTGAATATAAAGTAGACATGAAGCTGCTTCTTAAGATCATTGATGGTCAAGAAATAGGGATAGTATTAGAATCTTGAGGTTTATGTTTGAATTTGTGTTTGCCTTTTTTGATATAAATTAAAAATATGAAATCTCAAGAAGTGTTTGGCCTCGATTGAAGTGTAAAGTTATTATCGGCTGCTTTAAAACTTCGAAATCGTACGGAAATATCTATGTTTTCTACTTCCTAACAAAAATTATTAAATTAATTTATTCATTTTTTCATCATTATCTCAAATATTTTACACAACAAATATAAAAGATGTTTATCAGTTACTCACATCAGCATTAAATAGGATGAGAAAAAAGCTCAGACACTCTCTTTTTCAATACTTATTACAAAATCGTGACTTATTTACAAGACTTTTATGGCAGTAATTATTGATTTATAAATGCTATCATATACTTAAATAAGTTCAATTGAAATAAATAATTCAAATATTATTGATAAGATATTTTTAAGAGTCTTAATTAGATATCTCTTCGAGTTATCGTTAATAATGTTTTATAATTACTTAAGAATAACGATAAAATTGATTAATTCCTGTTTCCTATTTACAAAGTCATTAAATTTCATACAAACTTAACTTTAGAGATAATAAGTCAGACAAATTGAATGAATATTCAGGAGAAAATTAAAAATTTATTAGAATAAAGTAATCATTACTGAGTCAAAGGTTCTGTAAGGTTGGGTCAGAAAAGATCGTGGCTCGCGGTTGTGCCGAAATATGACATATCGGGGACACAACTATCCCAATCAATTTGATTTACGAACTTATCTATTGTCTGTTCACTTCAGTTTCACAAATAAAACATCAATCTTTTTAATAAAGGCGACAAATTTACTTTCATATTCATTAAAAAAGTAAGGTTTTTAGAATTCATTAATATCACTAATTCATAAAAACTCATTTTTCGAGTTCTCGAACTATTTTATTTCGGTTTAATTGCGTTTCTGATGGAAATTAAGTGCATCTTTTCATTATAATTATAGCTTTTCTTCACTTATAAATATACGATACGCCTCTTTTAGTCTGGATATGCAATCGTTACCTAAATTTTATCGATAATGACTTAATTTCATTAAAAGTTTTTATGTTTTTATTATTAATGATTGTTCTCCTTTAGTTTTTATCCGTATTGATGCTATCTTTGCATAGACTATAAGTACAGGTATCAAAATAATACTTCAATATCAGTCAAATTGTTATAATTTGTGAGAATTATAATATGAGCAACAAGTTTAATACTTAATGGCTTAAATGTTATCAATAGATGACAGCTAAAACTAGTTCTCAGACAGCTTTAGATCCAAATTGTTCCCTCTTTTCGAAACTGAATATAAATTAAATTGAAGCAAAAATAACACTTTCTGAGAGTTGGTTTTTTTCATGAATTTCAGAATATGTTTCATATGTCAAGTATTCGTTGAAAAAAATTTAAATATCAAACGAAGATTCTTTGAGAAATATAACTGATTAACAGACGAACAAAAAACAGAAACAAGTTATTACATAACTTACAAACGATGAAAATTTGCATAACATTCCAACTTGACTGCGAAGGTTAATCAAAATTCGGAATGAACTTCGCTTTGACTTTTTTCTCTCAACTTTTTGAAGTCAGATTTTACTGATAGAAGTTATTTATTTTTCTGGGTTAATTCAACCTTCATATGAATTGATTGACCTTAAGTATTGAGTCAATTATGGATTGAACTAAAAGTGATCACCTGTTGTCAAATTGAATAAAATGTTTTATAACTTATTTAAGAAATAAGGGGTAGTTTTCAATATGAATTAGCTATTAATGAATGCGTGTTGTATTGAATAAAAAGTAGTTTTGAAACTTTCTCGAATTCAGCAAATGATCGATAGTTTGAAGATTCAGATGAAATCAAATTGTCGATTTCGATTCATTGCGATGCAGTTTTCGATTTGTCATTAATATGACTTTAAAACTGACAGACAGTTGAACCTAAAATAGAAAATGACAGCATTTTTCAGGGAGAGTATGACTGAATTTGAGGATTCAATTCTAAGAATTTATTGCTTTATATACACCACGGATTTTCTTATCGTTTATGAATCTCAAAGAAAAATAAGTACAGCCTTCGAAAGTGTTTATGTCAAAACTTATAACAAAACTAGTATTGAAAATATTTTATTGAATACATGAAAAGACATTTTAATGACAATAAGTATCAAAACAATCTAATTTTGTTGATAAATATGTTTTATAAATAGAAATTTTTGACAAATCTTCAATTACTTCAACTTAAGTTCGAAAGATGTCATCCGTAAGTAAAGAATTTTCGATTCTTTAAAAAATTTCATAACACGTTTTCAAAAGTTTAATTGAAGAAAATCGTCTCATTTAATAGCTTTTAAATTACTTGAAATTGATTATTTTGTAAATTGTCATCAAATATGTCAACAATGAGAGTGCAAAAACTATATAATCATAAATATTGTTTTAAAATTGATTGAAATAAACTCATTTGAGATATAAGCATAAGGAGGTTAAGAGATATGACTGACACTGAAATAGATTCACAGCTATATTTATATTAAGATTGTGAGTAATTTTGATAAATACTTCAAATCAATCGATTTCTCTGTTTTCAAACATAGCTTCGAGATTAAATTGAATCAATTTTATAAAATATAAAAATTATTATTATTTTCAAAGAAACCAGTTTTACTCGAGGACTGTTTGAGTTGACCAGCATTTAGTTTGACTCAAATCACCTTTATTTTTAACTTGACTTTAATTTAAAAGTATATCTTAATTACTTGTTTACAATTTATTTAACTCTCAGAAAGAGTTTTGATAAATAGAGTTCGTATTAATTGATTAGAAGAAAATAATCACAAAATGTTTAAAAATCAAAGATTTAGGATAGATTTTAAGGTAAGATAAGTTTATCAAACAATTTTTGGTGATGAAAGCGTCTTTAGATTCAGATGTTGTCATAACAAGTGTGGGTAATGACTGACAAGAACCGAATGACATAAAACAATTCTGAACCTATCAGTCTTAACCTTAAATCGTTATTTGAATTGAACTGAATTGGATTAAACTTATATTGAGATAGTATTTGATTGAGGAATACTTTTCATAAGTTGAATGTTAATTATTGTGAATTGAAGACTAGTGCCGACGTCTAGTTTAGACCATTGCTTTGATATTATTGACAAATTATTGGTTAATTTATTTGAATTTTACTTTAATTAAGTGCTTAACGCAGACTAAAAATAAAAATGAAAGCTTTATCTTAATGAAAACTTTCGTGTTTCATGAAACTAGTCTGTAAACTAATATTGGTTTTACAATTTTCAAAACTTAGAGTATTATATAAATTAACTTAAATCTTGATTTTAGCCTTAATAACAAATCATTGAGTTTTATTATCAATTTTTATAGAATGAATCAATGAGATAATGTTCAAAGAATTGATAATAATCTAATCACTGATATAGATTGTTTGTAAATTTTATTTTGATTCGTGAGTGTTTATAACATATCAAAAAGGAGAACAAATATTAATTTAATTTTTTTACCCTACATGAGATGCACTTGAATTATAATGATTTCAAAAAGTTGATCTATAAATCATTATTAGCTGTTTAATAATTTATTGATCTTACAATTCAAGAATTTCCAGAATGAAACTTAAAAAGAATGTAAAAAATCTGATTTCAAAGTTTAGAGTAAAGAAATAATGATAGTTATAAATCTTGAGAAAAAAGCTTCAAAACTTTACTAATTTAACAAAGAATAATATGATAGACTATCGGCAGTGTATGGCTGAGGGCTTATAATAAGTAAAAGTTAAGAATAATGAGCTGCATTTGAATGATAGGTGTCAAGGTTAACTACTTGTTCATAATCAACTATTGCTTTTTAAGACATTACTTTTATTACATTATACAGTATTTCAATAACATTGTTGAAAAAATTTATTGTTATTCAAAGGAAAAAATGGCTAATTTTTTGTTATTTAATTAAAATTCATTGGGTTTTTAATTAATAAAATGATATGAACCTCATTTTTGCGATTTATTAGGAGTTTGGTTTACATTTAAATTATCCTCAAGTTTTGTTTAAACAGTTACTCCTTTTATGTAATAAAACTTGTTATTTGCTTAACATTATTAAAAGAGATGATCTAATGATTTAACTTTTATGACTGCAATTTAATTATTCGTTTATATGAATACATGAATGGCATCATTGATTTGGTCATCTTCTTCATCGAATAGATATCGTTATAATATAGTAAGCCTGAAAACTAATGTCCGCATAAGAGTGTGCAATACATGAGCTGACTCTTAACTATACTCTATTATACTTTACTATAATATCCCATAATATAATACAATCAATATTAGTGTCTGTAGTGAGTCGTCCGCCCATTCATTACTCATTTCTAACGTAATATTCAATATTTTATCATTATTTTTATGTTTTGACATAAGAAGTAACAAAAAAAACTAATGAAAATATCTTTTTTCAGAGTTTATGTTCAATTGAAGCCTAATAGAAGTTAACTTATTATTAAGTAATAATCTTATCGTTCAAACAGTTTATATCCTGTTTTAATAATTAAATAGGCTTTGAATGAAAACTAAACTAATATTTTTTTAACAGCATATTTAGTTGAAATGATAGTTAACTTTTTATTAACCTTAAAATAGTGTAAATTATCATTAGAAACACTTTTGAAAGTAAGGCCTATTTTATTAAAGTTTAACTCTTATACTGCTCTGTCTTTACTATAAATAGACATTTGGAGTCATAACCAATCGATACGTATTGAAGATATAATAACAATAAATGTGAGTTTCGTTTAAACTCTAATATTAGTTCTGCTTTTACTAATCAATTATTTTTGTTTGTGTGACAGATATTAATATTTAATAATTAATTTGCTTTCAATATATCACAAAACTTACTCATAGATCAAAATTAATCAACGGCTCAAAAATAATGCCCGAACCAATATTTTATAAGGTATTAAACATATCAATAATACTAAAGATTCAAATTATTATCTTTTCATTTATCATAAATTGATTAAAGACTAGAATATTATCTATAGTTCGATAACTCGATGAGATTAACGTTGAATTTGAGGTCTAGTTATTCAACGCTACTGTTTATGTATTAAACTTAATAACTTATTAATAATATTTCTATCAATTATTAAAACATCAACATTTTGACTCATTTCAGGCATATTTGTATCTCTTTTTACTCTTATTGATGATATAGTTTATGGTTTAGATAAACAAAGATTCAAAGAATTAACACAATTGTTTTGAAGACTCATTTTTGTCAAATAACTTAAATATCAATATTTGTTTTGCACTCTTATATGAAATTTATTTTGTATGTAATCATAGAAACGGTGAACAAAATGTTACCTAAAATGTTATCTAAAGTTAAGTTCAAAGGATATCTTTGACAATTGTTAGTCATATAATTGAGTTGTTTCTGACTGTATTTGCAATCAAAGTAATACTAATTCAGATTTGCCTCAGTTTTGGTGCAAATATTTAATCTTTCATTGACTTAGCGTTTGAGTGATAATAATGTGGTCTTTAAGTCAATCTCAAGTATAACTCATTTAAATAGAAACTTTTTTATGAGCCAAAGATTAACAGATGTTTTGCTTATTTAATTATCAAATGTTTTGATTGTTTAAATATTTATTTATAACAGTTGGGAGAGAAAAAGTCTGGAATTAATGTTTCGAGTACTGGAAAAGTACAAGACTATTATGAACTGAGAGATCAATGTTTGAGAGATGGAAAGCTCTTTGAAGACGATTCGTTTCCTGCCATTGATTCTTCATTTTATATGACAGCAGGAAAAGGAAGGCGAGCTTTCGAATGGGTTCGTCCTTCAGAGTTGACAAACACACCACAGTTTATCATTGAAGGTTACCATTACTTTGTTGCTATTCTAAAACTCATAGCAAAACAAAGCTGTCGTCATATAATATGAATATATTTAGCATTTTAATTACCATTTATTAACAAATGTTTTCAATGCTAACAAACGAATTATTTTGTTAATTACTTTTAGGGGCGCATCGATTCGATGTCTGTCAGGGAGAACTCGGAAATTGTTGGCTATTAGCGGGTCAGATATTAATTTGATTATCATTTTTTACCATTTATTATCATTGTTTATTATATTTAAATTCTCAAATTTTATAGCTGTCGCCAATTTGACTCTCAATCAAAAGCTTTTCAATCGTGTTGTGCCACACGACCAAACATTCGATAAACCCGAATATGCAGGTCAGACAACTTTAGGGGTTAACACATTTTCATTAGAGTCTAATGTTATCTTAATTTTATTATCAAAGGTATATTTCATTTCCGTTTTTGGCAATACGGGAAATGGATTGATGTTGTCGTTGATGATCGTTTGCCGACCATTAATCGCAATTTAATGCTTATGCATTCGAAAGACAAAAATGAATTTTGGAGTGCATTACTAGAAAAGGCTTATGCAAAGTAATTAATGATCTTTTACTTAATTAAACGCTTTATTCACTCCTTTTAACCATATATGCACTTTTCAACTAACTTACTATTAATCTAATCAAATATTTTAATGATAAAAGAGACAGCTTTTGAAGATTTATTTTTTATCTCAAGATGTTATCCATTTGTTATGAAAGTAGAACGTGTTCTGAGATTTAATTGAATTAATGGGTTTCTAAACTCAGGTTTTAATCAGGTTTTAATGAGTTGATTGAATCTCATTTGTTTTCTTAGTATTGAGAAAAAAGACTTTCGTAACATTATTCGAATACCTTTTGGGAAAAAATGAAAAAATTATTAATTATTCAGTATGAAAATGATGCAAATTATTAATCGAAAGTCATGAATGCCAACAAATTTATTAATTACAGAAATAATGGGCTCATATCATGCATCAAATTTGTTCTTAATTCTAGTTTTATTTAAGTTTTAATTAATTTCGAAATAGTTTCAGATAATTTGAATATTTTTAAAATTAAAATTAATAGACTTCATGGTTCTTATGAGGCATTAAAAGGTGGGACAACTAGTGAAGCGATGGAGGATTTCACAGGTTTGCAAACATGACTTAATGTGTTTTAATTTAGAACTAATGAAATTTGATTTAAAGGTGGTTTAACTGAAATGTTTGACCTTCAAACTAAGGAATGTCCTCCAAATTTGATGCAAATAATGTTAAAAGCTTGCGATCGCTCTTCGTTTTTGGGCTGTAGTATCGAAGCTCTAGATTCGTCTCAAATGGAGTCCGAACTCTCAAATGGTAATGACTTCTAAGTTTTATAAGATAATGAAATTTTGATAATTGAAAAGATTTAATTGAGTGTTTTATCCTTTAAAAGGTTTAATTCGTGGTCACGCATATTCCGTGACTGCCGTGAAGTTGGTTTCATTGAGTACATCACGCCTTCAGGGAAAGATACCATTAATTAGAGTAAGGAATCCATGGGGCAATGAAGCAGAATGGAAGGGAGCATGGAGTGATAAGTTAGCATTCATTATATAGTTCAATAACCTTTACATTTTATTAATCCTTCTTAAGCAAAATTCATATCTTATTCTCATTTTTCTTTATTCAGATCACGCGAATGGACTGTTGTCCCCGACCGTGAAAAACAAGATTTAGGCCTTACTTTTGACGCCGACGGAGAGTTTTGGATGTCTTTCACTGACTTCAAGAATAATTTCACTAGACTTGAGATCTGTAATATTTCACCCGATTCTTTAGAGGACGGTTAGTATTAATTAAAGCTAAACATACAATATATAATCAAATAAAACAAAAGTAATGAATTGAATTTGATTGAAATAAAATTAAATTAAGATCAAAAGCGTCATTGGGAAGTGTACTTCTTCGAAGGCCAATGGATTCGAGGCGTGAGTTTTGTTTCGTAGTTATCTTTTTCAAAAATATAGTAGTTTTAAAATTCTGTTGCTTCGAAAATAAAAATTGTCAGAATAAGTTCATTGATTTCTACTTTACTATTTATATAATCACTTTTGTCAAAGATTCATCACTTCTTTGTAACGTTAGTAATAACTAATTGAATATTTTGCAAATTATTTGGATTAAGAGTACTTTCTATATAAAAATAAATTGTTAGATAAGCGCTGGCGGCTGTAGAAACAATTTGACAACATTTCATTTGAACCCACAATATTTGATATCATTGGTCGATCACGACGAAGATGATGACGACGACCTTTGTATACCTTTCACTTTCTCTATCATTTAGTTCCTATAACTAATTTTTAATTATAATTTTCAGGCACATGTGTTGTGGCGTTAATGCAGAAGAATCATCGCTCGAAGAGAAAGATGGGTTTAGACAGTCTGACCATTGGGTTTGCTGTCTATGAACTAAAAGACGGACATCGTGTTCCTGGCGATCCATCCTTTTCGACAAAGTATTCGATTGGTTTAATATTATTATAGTTAACTTGAATAACAAATACTCATTGAATTATTAATACTATAGATTTAATCGTAATGCATGTCAACAATTACTTGGATCTGATTATTTTAAATACAATGCATCCGTTGCGCGATCGCCGACTTTCATAAATTTACGCGAAATTAATGGCAGATTCAGATTGAAACCAGGTTTATATAATATAACTCATATTTTTATGCATTTCTAACACTTAACACATTACCGCTTATTCATAAGGAAACTATTGTATAATTCCCTCAACATTTGAACCTAACGAAGAGGGAGAGTTCTTAATCAGATTTTACACTGAAAAACCTCCACAAAATGTAGCTGAAAATGACGAAGAAGTAGGACTTGTAGATACTGATAGTGATAAGAAAAATGGAGTACCAGTAAGTATTATCATCTAATTTAACAAATATAAATGATCGAAAATTTCATTAACCATTCATTTAGTTTTATGTGTAAACGGAATGCATTTCTTTTGCGAACTAAAAAATAAATCAGATAAGTGTTTAATTGACAATTAATAGATTACAGATGTTTTGGTTGGAGATAATGAGCCGAAAATTCCTGAACGGACTGAACAGCCAGAAAGGCCTGAACGGCCAGAAAGGCCTGAACAGTCTGTTACAAATAATAATGTGGATGCAATTGCATCTATTTTTCAAATTATTACTATGCTTACGACCTGTTGGAACGTTTTCAATAATCGAGAAGTGGTTCGTTTCGTTTTAATTTTCTGATTTTGTTTTTCAATTAATTGGTGATATGACTCACTCTCTCATTAATTAATCTTCTTTTATGCATGAATTGACTGATTAATTGCATCCAACTCTTCAATCGAAAGATGTTCAACTCTATTCTATCACTTCTTATTTTTGTTTTGTTTTTCATTTTATTTAACACATTAATCATTAATAATCATCACTAACTTATCATTGTTTAAAAGAATTGATTCTAAATTAATTAATTAAATTTCTAAACTCTATTAAGAGAGAAAATGTGGGACAAATTCAATCAAAACAAACCGAATCTTCAATAAACTCATTTTTTGCAAAGCTCGCAGGTCTGACATTTTTTATTAATTAGTTGAAATTTTTACTAAATTGTCATTTTATTATTACTATTATAATAATAGGCGAAGACATGGAAGTGGATGCTATTGAACTGCAACAGATTATGAATCACGCTTTGAAGAAAGGTATGGAATAAATTTTGAGTTTTATATGAGTAGAGAGTAGTACTGTTTTGTCACTAAACACTTCATTAACAATTTTCAATGTATGTTTCTCTTCCTTTATTTTCCAATTAGTTTTTGTGGGTAAGTCTTGAAAATACCTTAAGTATTACAGCTTATTATAACTTATAGTAAATATACCAAATGTATTGCTTATTAGAGGGCATTAAATGTTGAGACTTATTGAAGATACTGATCATTAGGGTCCGAGTTTGACTTGAGCTTAATTTTAATTATTATTCATATTTCTATTGAAATAATACTTATAAGCGATTAATACAATGCTACATCTTTTTTAAAAATTTATTATATTTGCTTAATATATCTCAAAATAACATATACTGTGAGATCAAAACTTCACTACTTCTCAGAAGTTGTTGTGAATGAATTGCTTTTGATTTTGGTTAGGATTACACTATAATGCAAATTAAATAAGGATATAATCGATTGTTTCAATAAAATTGAATGCCTTAGAAACTTAAGTAAATGTTAGAATGTCTGTAAACTTATGAGAAGAATGGTTTGATTCGTTAATTCAATTGTAATTTTGTTTAGACTTCAAATTTGATGGTTTCTCATTAGAGTCGTGCAGATCAATGATCGCAATGTTAGACGACGACAAAACAGGTGAGTTATATTCTTAATTTAAATTAAATGCTTATTTGAAAATTTTGCCTCATTTTGACACTTGTTCTTAAAGGAAAACTTGGTTTTGACGAATTTACTCAACTTTGGCGAAACATTCGTCACTGGTGTGCAGTATTCAAAAAACATGACACCGACAACAGTAATACTATTTCTGCACATGAATTGAGAGCAGCTTATCATGAAGTGGGACTTAATGTTAACCGACAAATACTACAGCTATTGATACATAGATATGGAATCATTGCTAGCTCTAATAAAAATGAGAAAAACGTAGAAAAGGGCCTAACATTTGATGATTTTATGCACTCATCAATGAAGTTGAAGCATAGCATTGATATCTGGAATAACAAATCAAAGTCAGCCCAAAGTTCACGTCCAGGAAGTGCTTTGCCTTTTAGTAGTCCTCGATATGCATCTAATCCAACGCCAAGTAATCCTACATTTACTCTCGAAGAAGTGAGTTATTCTTTGTGCTAATAAAAGATTTCATGTAAATTCATTCATAATTAATTACAATTTAATTATTTTAATATTTTTCAGTTCGTCGAAAGAATAATCTACTCTTAATGCTTAAGAACATCAAAGCTTCCGAATATATGACTGCCTTTTAATAATTATCTATTTTATTGTTGCTCTAAATAAGATCTGTTATATTTTGCAAATGTATTCATATTTTAAACGTTTACCTATTTTATAATATTCTTCATTTCTCTACTCAAAAGTCTAGCTTTGATTCTAAAAATGGAGATTTTAAGAAAAATATATTTCAATATCTGTACTTCCATACAGAATATGCTTATTGTGAATATTATAAAAAGCAATTTAAGTAAATCTAATGACAATTTAAGTAATTAATCTATCAAATAGTTTCGAAATAAACAAGATTTAGACTTATTTATAATCAATTCGCTCATTAATAATGATTATATGACATAAATATCATATAAATTAAAATATTGTCCAAAGAACTTGTCTGCAGTGGTTTAGAAATATTGAAACTGGTTTGAAATATCGAATTTTTTTATCGCTTATTAGCTGACCAATTATATGACATTATATTACTATTGACTTAATATTACCTCATTATTAAATATTGTTTTAAATAAAAATTGTTTAATGTTTATATGATTACTATTTTTTGTCCATTAGTTCAAGTTTAAAAAGTTTATTCAAGTTTAAACTTTTAACTGTATTTTTAAAGTTCGTTTATTTTATTATAATATTGTATTATAGATGGCACTAATGTTTATGTTTTTGTTTATTTCTATTAAATCTTGTTTTAGACAGAAATTCATTTAATGGCAAAACTTTGTCTCAAAGTCTGAGTATTTATTTAAAAATAATTTGTTTTAATTATTAATAAAATGTCTAAAAAAATAGCTAAACCTTTGAAGAAATCAAACAATAATAAAAGCCAAACAAATAATTCATCTGATAATAAATTAGAAGAATGTGAAAGTGATTTATCATCAGAAACACCATTAGAAACACAATTAAGGTTTGAATTAGAGCTTAAATGGTCTATAAATGCGATCGAAAGGCTTCTCATCTCTAATAATAGACAACAATCTATTGTTAATAAAGATTACGAAAAAGGGCTCAAAGTATTGAAAAATAGTAATTCATCGGTCGTTAAAAAGAGACAAATAATGAATAATATTTTAGGTGATTATAGACATGAAATGCGCGAAGAATTAAACAAATCTGAGTTCAATCAAAACAAACTTAAAATTAAAAGTTTTCAAACAAATGATCCAATTGTTAAAAATAAGTCAACTTTTATCAGAAAATGTTTTTCAATTAGTAATAAATCAGACAATAATCATAATAATAGTACTGATAATGATTCAAATTTTAAGTTTAACTTTTAATTTAATCTTTTTCTCAAACTCTTATTTGAAATAATTTTTTTAAAATCAATTATAAATTCAATTTTTGTTTCAAATTTAATAAAAGCTTAAGATATGTTACGAATTATGATTAGAGATGTATTTAAAGTAATACTATTTACAAATTATTTGATTAAATATTTATAAAACTAAAACATCAATAATGTTATAAACAGTGAACTGATTATGAAATTTGAAAACAAAGCAATCGATAGAAAGTAATTGAGTTTGTGATGAATTAGTGATGAATGACTTTTATGATGACTACTATTGAGAGCCATTACTTATTTCCGAAAGTAATTTACTTAAAACTTTACATTTATAATGCAATCGAGAGTTTTCTTTTTCCATTTTTCGTTTCTGTTCTTCATTTAATTGAATATGTTTTAAAAGTTGAGAGTTTTGAAGATAGAGTTGACTCAAGACTTGTGAGGTATCATTCGCTTGATTTGAATCTGTTTTAGGCTTCTATTGAAATGAAAAAAAATACTTTTTATAGTCAGGAAAGTATATTAATGCCGATGAGTTACGCCTTTCCGCCATCATTTTGTTCTGAGATCTATTGAAAT
>JAQFXV010000778.1:0-18030 GCA_034694065.1 Camisia spinifer
ACATGATAAAAAATTTCACAAAATAATTTTTGTCTATAAACTTCATCAAAAACTCACGAGTAGAAGAAAAATGATTAAAAGTTATCATTATTTTCTCTTAGTTTCCATATTTGATTAAATCGCTAAAAGAATGAATTTAATTAATTGATTATCAGGTGAATAATTTTTTTTCTTAATCAATTATTCATTTCAATGGAAAGAGCTTTCGAATTTTCGAACAGTTCACTGAAATAGAAATAGAAATCTCAAGTGAAATATTTGTATTCATTCTCGTAATAATTAAATATCATATTTTAAATTATAGGTATAAGTGAAGTGAAATGTTTGCGCAAAACATATATATTATAATAAGCAGCGAAACAATACTTAATACTATTAAAGCCTCTGAAAATAAAACAAATTATTAAGAAATATTAAGAATAGTAAATGAGATTTTTTTTCTCCATCAGCTAATACTGAGCTGTTAATGATTTTTCCTTATGTTAAAACTTTTATTGCGTGACATTTATTGTATGTATAGTTAACTCGCTTTTAAGCATAAATTTTATTTCTTATTAAAACAAATAAGTTTTTTTGTTTGTGAATCACTTAATACTCAAATAAATGATTTTCACATTGAATCTTATGTTTTCTTTTCTTTAGTATTCAGTTTTAAGACATAAATTCATAGATAATTGTAAATCAAAGTTATTATTTTAGATAACTTTTTATGTTAACGATTTCTAACAATTAACAAAAGAAAAATTTAAAACTTTATATTCATGTCATTCAAATTCAATGAAGATTCAAAAACATCGAGCATAAGTCACGCTTGAATTCACATTGACTTTTAGTGAAAAATATATTCATCATTAACTATAATTGCATGTAATTATCAATGAGATAATAAAATTATATTTAATTACAAAAAGTTGAAATATTAGTTAATTTTATTCGAAAAAATTAAAATTTTCACACAAAGCAAAATTCATTTTAGGCCTGAAATTTTCACATGATTTCAGTCATTATAGCTAGACTTGACTGTATCAAAAAATGTAAAGAAAGACCTTTAAAAGCTGCTAATGTATTAATAAGACAAGTCAATTAACAATTAACATGATTAATGTTGGTTAATGTCTGATAAAAGTAGTTTCTAATTCATAAACAACTAATACTAAAGTTATTCCACTACAGAATTGTATTCATAATTTTCAAGTTCAAAAATGTCATTCATTTGTTCAATAGTGTGCTCATTACATAAAGTGTAATTACTTTTAAAAAGCAAGAAAATTATATTTCAGCCAAAATAAGACTAAACTTTCTCTACTGTAAAAAGGCTTCCCTTAATATATATTCACAACTCAACTAAAATCACACTTAAAGTATCATTATTTTGATCATTAATTTGAGGAAATGTTCGCATAATAACTACAAAACAGCTAATTTGAACGCAAACATTATATTTTAAATACAGTTTATTCAATGCATAAGTACTTTATATAATATAGAGTAGAATTTAAAACTTTTTCACTGCATAAACTATGATAAAAGTCAAGCCTCACTATCTATAACACGAGACTTTTATGGCAAATACTAATTAGTATTTATCAGTTGAATAGTTATATCAAATAATTTATTTTTCTGTTACTTATCTATCCTTTTAAAAAATTTTAGCTTTACTTATAGACTCCTCTTTTGTTTGAAGAACACGATTGACAGCAAATATTATGCAATTGACGCCCATTTAGAAAATTTCTTTAACTGATAGGTGAGACTAACATTAATTTATTATTATATACAATACACTGTAGATAAGCAAGTTCAATTTTAAACGGGGTGTCTAACAGGCCAGAGTCGAGGTGTGTTCTCAACCTCATCGTTTTTATGACTGAATATTTTCTGAAATTGATCAAAAAAAGTTCAGAATTTCTTAAAATTATTTTTATTTTAAATTTTGGGTAAATCCATGTTTGAAAAAATGTTTCACTAATGCAAATGATGTTTTATTAAAATAAATTTTGAAAATAATCGAAAGAATCGATGAAATTTTTCATTTCTTTTAAATTTTTATCAAAAATTGTATTGAAAGCTAACAAATTTTACAGAAATCTCGGGGTGGGGTCCAGTTTTTGAGCTTCGAAGGTAGGGTCTGAAACCACCTTCACCCCACCTTGCTTATCTATGCAATACACATATACAGCATTCATTATAACTAATACTTGTATACATATCAATACCAGTTTAAAACAGACTCTCTTTCTCTAATTTTTTTTCTCTCTTAACTTATTTAATACATGTGTGGGTTTTGCTGCCAAATGGACATTGACTTAGGAGAAAATAATAATAATGTGCTGATAATAAACTAGCTGAATAAGTGAATGCTGTGACTAATTTGTAATGCAATTTTTTCTTCAGTCAGATAAATGGCAAATGACATGTCTCTCATCACAGATTTTCAATTTATTTCTCTTTGCACTTCATATTCAACACATTTTATGCATAAAATTCTTATATAAATACATTTCAGACCTAAAGAATTAGAAACAATCTGTGATGAGAGACATGCGACATGTCATTTGATATTTATTTCTTCTAAGATAGCACTTAATTCCTTATAAACTTTTTCTTAATTCACTGAATATATAAATAGCTTCTGATAACTATTTATATTATAAAATGGTTTAAAAATAAATTTGATAACAAATAGCGTTCTGAAAATGAAATTTTTTAGTTTGTGGGCTGTTTTTATTGATGGCTATAAAGAATGTATTTATAAAAATTGTTGAATTTTTTTTAATTGGATGTTAAATGAGGTTTTATATTATCATAAAATAGTTTTTTTTAATCTATCAGGCTATCAATTATTTAGTGATAGACTTGAACTGATTTCCTGATAACGAATCACATTCATTGGGAGTTTTCTCTTAATTATTGTTATATTGAAAATATTACGTAATATAAAACTTTTTTTTAATGATAATCAAATTTGAATAAATTGAAGGAGTTTTTAGTTATATTATAAATGATGTGCTGAAAACATGAACAACTTTTTCAAAACCGATCAACTAATTAATTATGAATTTATACTCATTTTGAGTTTTCTTATGCTTAATAAAACTTATTTTAGAAAAATTGACTCTTCAAAGAAAATAATTTATTATATAATGCATATTATTTGAAGAAAAATCTATTTTAAACTCGAAAACTTTTTTAACATATCAGTTATTTTCTGACATTTCCTATTATTTATAGTTTAAAAACTAATGTATTTATAATAGTCGTCGATCTATAATGACAGTTGACATGAACTTTTTGCATAAGTAATTAAATAATTAATATTTAAGCTATAAATTATGATACGTTAGATTTGAAAGAAAAAGAAATTCCGACTTAACTTTTTCATTCGTTAATTATGATAATCATTAAGTTTCGATAACAAAAAATAAGTGCTAATTAAAATAGAGAATAATAAGAAAAGGGAAATAAAATAACAGTTCATTAATTAAACTGCAATTCAAAGAATAATCAAAAGTACTATCAGGTGCTGAACACGTATTGATTTGTTTTTCATCAATTTTATTATGTGTTCAGCAACTGATAGGACTTATGTTTGGGAAGTTTTTCAAATGAAATTATTTTTTAGAGTTGTTTTTGAATGAGTTAAAAAAAAGTCATTCAGAAAACTTTATGAAGTTCTGAATATTTTATGTATTAAGAAAGCTTAATATTTCTTAATATTGAGTTTCTCAGTATTTAAATTATTGTAGGATTGAGTCACATAACAAATACTTATTCAATAAGATTTATTTATATTCACAGTATGTAAAAAATATAAGAATTTTGCTCTCCGTGAAAGAAATCCCATTTATATAATGAATTCTTCGATCATTTCAGTGCTGATAAAATTAAGACTTAGAAAAGTTTTCAAGCAGTCAAAAAACCCCATGACTTGAACTTTACTGAAAACTCTACCTTTCATTCACTCAAAAATAAAAAACTCAGAATTCAATAATATTTACATAATTTTAATCATTACAAAAAATAAGTAATAAAAATTCTGAACTGAATGTGAATTATCATTGAATTTATCCTTAATCTAATCATCAATTTTTCATCTTCAATATCTTTGAGCGCTAATGATTTTGAGCTCGTTTTCAATCTTTATTTTGTATTTAAAACATTATTCAATTCTTACTTCAGACGGAAGTTATCAATAAAAAGTCATATTTATCATAAGAATAAAATCCTTTAATCACTTGATAGAAAGCATAACATATGATATAAAAAGAAAATATAACTCAAGGTAAATAAACTTAATAATGTAATCAGTTTTTGTTGACATTAAATTCATATTTTGATTATTATCAATGCCTGTATTTATAATGAATTTTTATGCTTTTGGTCTTATCTGGAAATTTCAAGCATTTTTGATGTTAAATAGTTAAAGAATCCCACCTTCAGATTCTTGGATAAGAAAATTCTTAATCTATTTTGAATTTAGATATTTTTGAATCTTTGAATCTTTTTGAAACTTTTCTACTGAATTCCTATTGAATAACATTAAAACTTTTTAATATTAGAAGTTTATAATGATTTTTAGCCTTTTTATATAATTAATGAATGATTATTCATATTTTCTTAATATACTTAATGAACTCAGAAATTCAATAGCATTGAAAATTTTCATCCTTTATTATTTTGAACCCTATCTTATAAATAGATAATTAGAACAATTATTAAAAGTCACGAACAGAGCCGCTAAAAAAATTCTGAGGCTATTAAAAGTGGCCAAAAATGAATAAATTGTAGACAAAAACCCTCTCAAGTTATCACTCATTAATAATATTTATGCGCGTATTAGAGCTGAAAATAAAGTTTTTCTCTATTCATTACTTGTTTTAAGGATGACTGACATTCAAAAAGCATGGCCTTTAAAAAGACATTAATTTAAAATTGTATTTATTAAGCAAATATTCTTATTCAAAGCCAAAGTTCATTTCCTGCTTTATGTGTTTAAGAATGCTCTTCAAAAAACTAAATGATAATTTGTTAGGAGAGAAATAAATAAGAAGAAGAGAGAAATGTATATTCATTTTGTTTAACATAAAATAATTGTTAAGTATAATCACACGCAAAAGTGCGTGGAATAAAAACTTAACGATTTTTTATGTATTTTCACAAAACTACTATTTTGACTGACATTTCTTGAAAGGAATCCTATTTATTAAATGAGTATAAAATTCTTGGATAAGTAAGATATCTGACGACTGCTGTGTTTTGCTAAGTAATAGTCACTTATAAGGAGAGAGAAAAAAAGTTTTATCTCTCAATTAAAATGATTGGGAGAAAAAATTAGTTTTAATGCCGGTTTCAAAAAGTTTTACAAGTTTCAAATGAAAAATTTGATATTTAAGCTATTTTTCTGCAGTTTAGTTGAGAATTAAAAACCAGTTTTTTGAAGATTTTCTGATGTTTGAAAACTATTTACATACCAATTATTTTTTGAAGCGTCAAAATTGAATAGCATTTGACATAAGGAAACATAACTATAGATTAAATATTAAAAAAATTTAGAAATGCTTATAATCTCTTGTTTGAGAAAAAAATATTATTAAGAAAACTAAACGGATATAACTGTGAAATTATCTGTTTTCAAACATCATGTTTAGTGAACTTTATTTGTTAACAAAGAATAAATATTTTAAACTAATATCACGGCTGAAAAACAATTTCTCACTCATTTAAAGTGGGCGTAAAAATAATTTATTATTTTGCAGAAAATAAGTAAATATTTAAAGAAAAATTGTTCTTAAATTAGAGATAATTTTTTACTCAAATTCCGCTCAAATTAAATGTTAAGTTTTTACTTTTCAAAAAATTCTCTCTTAAGTAATAGTTTAACTATAATAAGAGGCGAGTCTCTTATCTTAAATTTTTTTTCTAAGTGGTTGAGAAATAGACTTTCAAAAAAATTTTAGCCTTTAGAAAACACTCATTAAGTTTTTCGTGCGATTACTTAAATATTTTATTATTCAACTGCTTCTTAGCATTCATTTTATCGCAAACATTGATCTACAGGAAAATGAAGTGTAAATTGAATTTCAACTGAAAATTTGATACGAGAAAAAAATTGTATAACAAAAAAAATTCATTTCAAGTAATACATGATATAATACATGATAAATAATAAGTTAGTTTTATGTTTAGGAAAATGATTAATCAATTAAATTAAAAAAATTCAGATCTTATGATAAAAAAATCGCACAAAAAATGCTTAAATAATTATTGCAAAAGCTTTTTTCTAATTATTGATAATCAAAAAGTGTTTAGATTTTTAATGATGAAGAAGTTGAGGGAATACAAGCTGATGTCTGAGACATATCCGTCGATGGCATCGATTGATACCAGACATGATGTCGAACATCATTATCGACATCACTATCGAGATCATCGTCTTCGAGATCAATATCTTCATCGATATCTTCTTCATCGTCAGTATTTACACAATTAACAAGTCTATTATCATTATTTTTGGCACTAATCGAAGGATTATCACTACTATTACTAACACCTCCGACTTGTTGTTCATCTTCTTCTTGTTTCTGACGCTTATGTTTAGTCCTTCTGTTCTGAAACCAGACTTTCACTTGTGTTTCACTTAAGCCTAAATTGTTGGCCAATTGTTTCCGTTCATTACCGACCACGTAATGGTTCTTTTCGAAGGCCTGTTCAAGCTTTAAGAGCTGGCCAGGACTGAAGGCAGTCCGGATTCGCTTCGGTTTTCGGAACGGAGGCAATAAGAATGATGAAAATGAACCGTCAAATGGCATACCTTTAGAAAAAATCAAAGAATTAATAATTTTTTAGTAGAAAATTTATTCTATTCTTCTTAAAAGTTCGAATTTCATGAACTTTTAATTATTCAGTATTTGAAATAATTTTTTTTTCTTCATGTTTATTGGATTGTATTGTGAAGGGTAGAGTCGATGCTAACTAATAGTCTGAATATTCAATTTGTTGAGAATTCGTTGAATGAGAGCAATGACTATAATCTATCTCAACAATGAGTACCCGATTTCTCCCTATTATTATAGTTCAAACATTTAGTTCAAAGTGAAATATTTAAATTATTTATATTTCATTCACCCATAACTTTGACGAATGATTATTGACAACTGAGAAATCAAAAGTTCTTTGAATTTGAGATCTATTTGTTTTTAATATCAAAACTTTTACCGATTATTAAAATTTTAAATGGTTTTAAATAATAAATGCTTTTCTCAAGTGGACTAACTTTTGTTTTTTAAATAAATTTCAGTAATAGTCTATGATATTCATGTTTATCATTATTTTTCAAATTAAACTTTAAACTTTTTGATAATTAACTTGAAACTTAATGGAGAAAGTGATCAATTTTCGCATTCACGAAAAGAATTTCTCAGAAACTAAAATATTTTGAGAAACTACATCTCTCAGATAAATTGATAATATTTAATATCAAGTTATATTTATTCACTAATACATAATAATTAATCAGATTTTATTAAATATGTTTAAGTGAAAAAACTCATCTCATATCCATTGAAAGATAAAATAAATAAATATTTGTGAAACTTGAAAACTAAACTTCTTACAAACGAAAAAACTTATTTGAAAATACTTTCAATTGAAACTCGAAAAAAGGAAAAATAATTTTTCCAACGATATTAAATTTGAATTTATTTTGAGATTGAATTAAATATTGAACATTTGCCAGAAAAACAGTAAACTTTCTCAATTAATTGTGTAGAAAAATCAGAATTAGAAAGTTATTAAAAAATATTTACCATGAAATCTATTGGCAAATGGATTGGCTCTAAGAAGCCATGGATAGAGAGCGACCGCGTGATGATATTCTTGAGGTAATGGTGACATATGGTGTCCCATCATTAGAGGGTGTGAAAGGCCCGGCGGTTGGCCTCCAGTCATGATCTCATGATTGTGATGATGAGGCTGTTGTTGATGATGAGAACGAATCCGATTATGATCAAGATATGGACTCGATTTGGGTCCGTTTTGGAGTATAGGTGAAGGTGTTCTCAGCGGTGATGAGTTTCTCATCTGATTAGATGGTGATAACGGTCGGTGTGATGTCTGAACACAGTTTGGTGAATGTTTAGGCTTTTGATGAGCGGTTGGGGGAGTATTTATTAGCCTATTGTTGTCGAGAGTTTGCTTATTGTTGTTTTCAGAGTTTCGGCCGACTATCGAATCAATACTGAATGTGAGCTTAGGTTTTGATGTTGTGGTGGCTGAAGTGGTAGCGGCTGTCATGTGGCCAATAGATGGTAATGACATATGAGGTGCCAAAGGCATCATTGCTTAGGGTTTCGGGTCTTATATAATGACACACTTTTCGAATCAATCATTAAAATGTCAAAAAACTTGGACTCAATTAAAGGCCATTCAAAAAACAGTACAGTCTATGACAATAAGCTGTGTTTTTTATTGGTTCACTTGAACAGTAAAAATACAGTTTCACTTTACAAAACCCAAAAACCAGAAAAGGCAAAGTTTATTCTCTTGAGTCGAGACTCACGCGTTTGGATAAAGCAATGCTGAAAAATAGATTCGGGGCGATGTATACCGTGCTCAACAAGAGAGCTAACACATAAGCAAATCATTTTTAGTTTATTACCTTAAGGGCAATATTAGACAATACTATCCCCTGATTGGTAGCTCTATTAATGTCTGGGAGGGGTCTCAATGCTATTTGACGCACTTATTTTCCATAGAGTGTGTGCAATATAAATAACATATATATAACATTATGCTCTTTACTACTTATTTTTATGGTCATGTATGTTATGCACTGACTATTTCTCTGTTAGGTCTAAACGCCTGAATATCAGCAGCGGATCAATTGATGGAAAGATCATATTCTGCTTTAAGGCAAATAATCAAAGTTTAAATAATGTCATAGAGAGCTTCATATTTTTGAGAGCTTCAAATAGACAGTAATAGTTTAGCGCTATTTAACTTCTCTAACTTATTATAATTAGAGTTTTTTGTTGTCTGCGCGCTAACAATAAAGTATTCATTTTTATCATGATATTTATCATTATCATTGAATATAAGCTATATTTCATTGGGAATAATTTTTTTAAGCTTGTGTTTTATTAATTTGAAAGTTTACTTTAGTTAACATGATTAATATTTATTGTTCAACACGCTTCATATTTATTGTTGATTAATATTTTAATTTATTTCAAAACTTTTTATGATCAATTTTTTTCATGTTAGTTAATAAGCATTTATGACTATTTTGAATAATATTATAAACACGACTTTATAGTATTAAAAATGCAATTTCGGTAAAGCTTTTATCACAGAAGTAGTGTTGAAATATTATTTGATTTAAAATTATTTTTGCTGAAAAATAAAATCAAAATTTATGATAAATTGAGCACAAAAAGTTCTCATGAAATACAAAACGCGATTAAATATGTGTTAAAACCTTTTATGCATTAAATTATAGCATAATTTTCTAATCGAAAAAATATTAAATTCTGTTTTTGTTCAGTTAAATAAGAAAATAAAAGATTTTTATTACAAGATAACAGCTATACCAGTATTTTTTGAGTATTATTAACATTGACTAATGTTTTCACAAAACATTTTCCTTCATAAACAATAATTTCTTAACTAAATATAATTTTCTCTATTATGATAAGAAAAGAAAACTAAACAATTTTTCAAAAATGCCAAACACTAAAAGACGAGATAAAAAGCAGATAATAGTTGTTTTGCGTGAAATCTCATTACTTTGTATGAAGTACTTAATAAGGCGAATGGTGTGGCCCTTAAAACGTTATTTAAGCAGCTTATGAAGTGTATCTACCAATTAATAACTATAGATTATTTATGACATTGGTTACAATCAACTTGAAAAATATATAATAATTTTTAATTGTTGTCTACAAGTCCCCCTTCGCACCCCTCCCTCCCAGATAATAGCATTAAATATCATGCATACTTAAATGGTGGGTGTTTTAAGTCTCGTCTTTTGGAAGGGGGAGGGGTTGAGGATATGAGGGGAAGAACGGAGGGGTAGACAGTGAGAGAGAAAGAGAGAATTAGTTTTATTTTTATTATAAAATCTCTCTCTCTCTCTCTCTCTCCAAAACTTCTTAGATCTTGGGGTTAATTACACACCAATTGGGTGGCGATTATTTACATTTTCCTCTATCAACAAGTATTAACTGGTGTTGAATACCCCACTTTTAAATACAAAACAAGTGATACCCCCACTTATCTATCTATCTCTTTCAAACTAACTATCTATATATCTTTCATTATGTTCACTCTAGGTACCAAAGTCACCTGACTCGCTTCGTTAACAACCCCCTCATTTGGCCTCAAGAGGTCATCGTTTTACGCTTTATAGACCTCACACTCCCATAAATATTAGCCAATTATTCATTTGCTTTAATTACTTTTTTTAAGCTTAAGCTTCTTTTGAATTCAGTTTTGCTGCTAAGCGTTAGACACGATTTACCAATTATTAAAGATCTCTTATTAGAAAATAATTTTTTCTCTACTTTACGCCAAAATTAATGGGAGTTTTTGTTGTTTGCCTTCTTCTTGAGCAGCTCTGTTTGTTTTGCCGTTTTTTCTTCATCCTATTATAGCTATTATTTGTTTATTTAGGTAATTATATAAATGAATGATGACATTCAAAATTTTTTCACTTTTTCCGATCTTATTGTTTGTCAAAATTGCTTGACTTTATTCAACATAATTTATTTTGTGTTAAATTCCGAAAGTTTTAACTGAAAACTTATCAAATTTTCTTTGAACTAGAATTTTATTGACTTAAATGAAATATTGATTTCAATTAAGAAAAACTCCAAACAAATAATCATGATTACAATCAAATATGATTTCAAATAATCAATAAATTTTGAGAATTGCAAAAAAGTTTCATTAAAACTAATTATCGTAATCTATGTTTCAATCGATTTATTAGCTTTTTATACGAAAAAATAACTATATTTTCTCGAAAACGATGTTGAGTTCATTGAATAAAGTGAAAAAACTGATATTAATTAAGAAAATGTAATTAAAAATAAAACTGCTTAACAACCCATCGCATAATTAATCAATTAATTTTATCTAAACTTTGTGAACATTCACATTCTTTACTCTTTCTCAGTTGTCATCATTTATAGTTTGAATTATGCTTTATTCTCAATAAAGTAATGAAATTTACATTTTTTAAGATAAAATTCTTTTGAAAACTACTTGAATGACCAAATTCTAACCTTGTTTTCAAAATAAGTTAATAAACGGTTAACTCCTGTTTATTAATCAAGAAATTCAAGGAAAACATTTGAATTGATATTTAACAAAACAAAAGTATCAGTTTTCACACCTATTTCAATGACTTACATAAATATCAAACTAAAGCTGCATAAAAATTAAACTAATCTTTAAAACAAATTCAATGAATAAAAAATGCTAAACTATAATAAACAAACTTTTTTAAACACAATAAGTTTACGAAACAATATAATTATCAGATAAAAAATTAATCCGCAGTCAATCATAAGTGAAAAATTAGTTTTTAATACAAAGCTAAAGAAGGGCTGAATAGTTTGCCTTAACTGTCAAATTATAATTTTATATAATTTAAGTTTCTGTTAAACTTTTCGAAAAATTCTTTCCTGACAACTATGTCCTCATATAAGGCATTAAATAAGATAATAATAACAATAAAAACTTTGCTAACAATATATAATAATATGAATGATAGCTATAACTAATTTGACATAAAATCTAAAGAGATTGACAATAAGAGTGCGCTTTTCAATAGAGAGAACAATGAGAAAGAGAGAGGGCTCTAATCTATTATTAATAAACATTTATTATAACATATTTAAGAGTAGTTTTTAAAAAGCAGAATAAAAAAGCGATTCCGACATCAAAACTGTTGCCAACAATTATACTCTTCTGTTACGGTTATCTCAAATGCCAATTCACGCATCATTAGTGCTTATCAGCTGTTACTTTGAAAGTTTGATTCAAGTATTGTTATTATGGTTAAAAAAAATTCTTTTTGTCTCTTCAATTTTTTCCCCACGATCTTGTTGTTAATGATATACGAGTTAGCTATTCATCCATTTTATTTTGATGAGCGTTTAGGTATAAGGCGTTGGTATTTAGTAATTAATCATTAGGTTTTTCTATGCATTGAATTTTTGTTCTTCTTTCTCTATGTCTTATACTGTTGTTGTGTCGAGGATTGAATGTGATGTACAACTGTAGATAGGCGTTGTACTCAAATGCATAGCAATTTTTTTCTCTGAGCTTTTTTATGCTCGAAATGTCGGAAATCTATAATGAAAATCCTGGGGCAGACAATTTTTTGAAATTTTATACCCAAAAAACTTATCACTAAAATCTATTTTTAACTGCTTTTACATAGAATTTTATAATTTTTGATCAATTGAAAATCATATTAAATCTAATTGAGTCAATTAAAAACTCTTAGAAAACTCTAATTGAAATGAAAATATACCGAAAACTCTTTTTAATGATGCTTATTTTTCGAGTTATTTCTAAAAAATAATCTTTTTGATGGTTATCACTGAAAATTTGAATGAAGCTAGTTTTTAATGCGTAAAATTCTGTCATTTAAATGACATCCACTTCGCGTTTAATAAACTTGTATAATGAATTCAATTAATTAACACTGATATAATTCTAGATCAAAAATATTATCTGTCATTTCGAATTAATTTTGCTTATTTGATAAAAGAGTTGAATTTTAAAAAAAAATCAGATTTGAAATAATTAGAAGAAGGAATTGAGATTCTGAACAGGTTTTTGTAAGAGGTTGAGGATCTAATTCCAAGATCTTGGTCTAGCAATAGCTGGTCAAATAGGGTGGTGTTGTGAGTAATCTTCACTGTTTACATTAGTTGATGGATAAATTGCTTTTTCTCTCTTAGTCTTATAATGAAGTAAAACCATAATAAATAAAAATTAATTGTGTATATAAACTGTTAAGTTTTTCCAACATAAAGGAAATAAACTAAATAATAATCAAATAGACAGTCAGGCAGTAATTGATTGTATATCCTATTCATACACAGCGATCATTTTATCATGTTTAACAAGTCTAATGTATTGAGTAATTAGTAATTACTTTTAGATAGTTTGAAATTTTTTGTTTGTTTAAGGAATAAAAACATGTTTTATAGAAATGAGAATTTTTTTCTGTGATAAATATTATTTATTACTTTGATTTTCGGCTTTTTTGTTATGAACTCTTTCAGCATACGATGTATGGCAATAAAAATTATAATTCCTATAGATTTTCAACTAATCCATTAATTATTATGGATTTTGCTTTTGATCGATGTTTAGGATATGAAGATTAATGGCCAAGATTTTTAAGATATGTATATTATGGAAATATGTATTTATAATTAGCTTGTGTTAGTTAAACAACTGCTTAACTCATTTAATAAGAAAATTTGAAATAAAAAATTAAAATTTTGTTCAATTATTTTTTTTTCACAATGATTCTCAACCAATGATCCAAAAATTTTGAGTTCCCATAAATTATCCATAAATTAATGCACAACTAATAGTGATTTAATTTATGCATAATTTGTTGAAACCTTTGTTTATATTTTATTAACTTTGCTCTAAATTTTGTTTTAATAATTATTAATGAATATCTTTTAACAATTCTCTTCTCAAGTATAGCATAAATTAGGATAAAAAATATAATAAATTGCGATCAAATTCAGATAATAATAATTAAGGGTTTAGGGATTTATGACTTTAAAATCATGAAAATAATGAAATATTAGAAAACTTATTTTCCTCTTTTTGTTCTTATATTAATTATAAATTATAATTAATTGAGGTTAATATGGGTTTTAAAATCATTGATTATATCCATCATAAATATATGCATAATTTGTTGGTTTAAACATATAATTAAAGCGAATCACTCTCTAAAGAGTAAAATTATAATAAAATTCATGCCTTTCAGGGAATTTTTTGAATTTATTTTCAAAACAATTCTCAATAGAGTAAAGAATACTCTATTTCTCAATTTATTGCTTTGAGTTTAGATAAAATTGAAGTCTTTTAAAATATAATAATATAGTAATAGTGTATTAGTGTTACGAAATTGCACCTCAAGTTTGGAAACATATAAAGAGAAAGATAATTTAAAATAAAAAATAGACAATAACCAGCCTTTCGACTTTTTACTGGATGTTTAAGAGAGTTAAAAGTTTGAAGAAAGTAAGCTTAAAGATTGACATCAAAATATGAAATGTTCAATTTTAATAACGAAGTAACGTAAAATTGATCATGATTAAGTTTATATTATTCATACAATCATTAAACACCACCTTTCAATCTTATTTTCTTATGATAGATTTGATTATTCTAAAATGAACCAAATCAATAACGGATTCAATAATTGACTGATTATATTAAACTTTTTCATATTTTGAAGCATTATTTCCATTATATTCATATTATTTCAAAATAATCATGCAATAAAAGCTCTCATAATTTTCATTTTGTCCAGAATACAGATGGGCACAAGTTGGTCACACGGGAGAGAGAGAGAGAGAGAGAGAGAGAGAGAGAGAGAGAGAGAGAGAGAACTTCTTAAAACTGATTTTCTAAGCCTTAAACTTCTCATTAAATTAAATGGTTCTGGGCTTCAGGCAATGGAAGCAAAAATTACCACTTCTTAATAAAATTGATAGCTTTTTAGGGTAAACTGTACTTATATTTCTTCTTAATTTTCTTTTCTCTCTTTTCTCTTCTCTTAACAATTTGTTCGCAACTAAATTACTTGTTTTTCCGATTCTTAAAGAGCGGCTAAAAATCATGCACTACTTATTACTTATTTATTTTTCTCTCATTCCGTTTAACAGAATATAATATCTTTCAAATAAAAAATAATTGTGTTTTTCGCCGCTAATAATCCCCTTTTAGGTGTATTATTATATGTTTTTTGTAGCAATACTTCTCTTTCTCTTTATTTAAGTTTCTCATCTTTAGGCATCATATCTAATAAATGGTTTAATAGTATATAATTTTGTGATAATATGTGCTAATAAGTGATAATACGTTTTTTGGTTGCCGTTTAAAAGCTATTCACAGAACTAATTTTTCTCTTTTTATATAATTCGGTATTTAAAATGCTAATACCGTCTGTTAAATGATAACTGATGATCACTTGTGTTGGTACAGTCTTTACTACTATGCTCAGGGATTTTGGTGAAGTCTTAATAAAATTATAGGAGATTCTCAATTATTACTCGAAAAGACATTTTTTATTTGAAATTTAATCAAATTATAACTTTCAAAAATTAAAGCACTTATGAAAAAGATTTCAATACATGGAAACTTTGTATGAATTATTCTCTCTATTCATAATCTCATTATTGCTAGAAAATACAGAACAGATTTTTTTTCTTCGACTGTACACTTTTTAGAGATAATGGTTCTATCATATGAAGAGATAAATAGCGGCGAAGGATTCTTAACAAATATAATTTTATTTAGCTTTGGTAATTATTTAGCTTTCTAATTATATAATTCATGCTTAAAAATTCACATAACGTTCAAATTTATTCTGAAAAATATTTTTATAGCTGAAAACTAATAAATATAAACCATTATGAATTAAACAGCTATAACAAAATCAAGACATTAATGACTTGAGTTCTCGAAGATATTTCATTAAAATTATTATAAATTTTAAATAAGAAAAAAAGTTTGTTGAAATATTGATTATAATAAAGTTTTTATACTCCAAAATGCATAATCGATTTGTAAAATACATGTTAAAAACAAGTTGATCTAAAAATAGCTATCAATAAACTATTTTTGTTGGGTTTAAAATTATGATTCAAATTATATTCGTGATATTTATTGCTGGAATCGAAGTATCGTTAGGATCAAATTGTGAAATTTTGACATTGGAGACTGCAGAGCTCTCTATCTTTAGAGAATTGAATTAAAAATGTTCTAAAAATACATTTTAATCTCAAAACTTAATTAAATCAAATTAATGATATTAAACATATTTGCTTAAACTGCCATATTTAATAAAAATTTTCACAATTAATACATTTAATAAATCCTTATAACAAGTAACTCAAGAAAAATAGATTAAATTACCTGTCTGTACAAAAATATGACCATTAACATCAAGATTATTTCATTTGCTCGTTATGCTATTCATTGTAGAATATGTCGAAAATTGGCGATAAAATCATCCCTATGATGACTATGAAGAATACCCTGAACTCAATCATAGATATTCTCCTATGAGAAGGCATTGGAGAGATCAGGAGGAAGATATTGATGACGATTATGAGAGATATCACTTCAACCGAAATCCCTTTTATCATAATCATCCATCAATTCTTAACTTTAAATCTAAGAAATCTTGTTCTGGCAGTTGTAGAGGTAGTGCGGATTGTGGTCCCGGATGTTTTTGTCATCCAAATCCTGTTGGAACTCGTGGAACATGCATTTGAAATTTTTATTGTAATTAATAATTAATTTGAATAATTTAAAATTTTAAGACTTTAAAAACTGATTGTATATAATTAAAGTCGGGTTCGTTTTTGAAATTTTTGAAATATTTTTTTATTTCTCATACTGATCGATCTCATTATAAAAAAGAATTCAGTAAATACACTCATTTTAGTTTTTAATAAAGATGGACTCTCTATACATCACTTTTTATTAATAGACAGGTAAGTTAGGGCTCATTTGATTGATGTAATTTTAGTTTGATATCAAATCATTTTATTTAACATTCCTATTATTAAAAAGAATTCAATGTTCCCTTTCGTTAAATTAAAGATATTTTTCAAAAATTGCAGATTTGAGTACGCTATTAAAAGTCGAAGCATAAATAGCAGTTCAGCTTAACCAGGATTAATGCTTAAACTGAGTTCCACAAAACCAGATTTAAACTTAAACCTCATGCACAGTCAGTCAGACTTGGTTTAGTGGAACCCGGTTTTAACTCACAAAACCTTGAAAAAATACGTAATCACGAGTTTTTTCATTTAATTATATAATTTAAATAGAAATTATAAGTCATGTAATTTTATTGATTTTGAAACATTGATAAATTAGAATTTTTTGGTATAAATCCCTTGAAAAATTACGGTTTCGTCGCTTCATTTGATCAATTATTTTTCAAACATTCTCAAATTTACAAATAAACTCCAATCATGATACTTTGTAATATATAGTGATACGAAATACTATCAATAGAAACTTAATTAACGGAAACATATTTGCTTAAACTGCCATATTTAGTTCAAATTTGCACAATTAGTACATAAAATACTCAACTTTCAAATACACAATCTTTATAACAAGTAATGCAAGAAAATAAATTAAAATAAATCCAAAAAATGAGCCGAAATATTAGGATTATTTCAATACTTCTCGTAATGCTATTCATTGTAGGATTTGTCGAAAATTGGCGAAAATATCATCCCTATGATGACTATGAAGAATATCCTGAACGCAATCATAGATATTCTCCTATGAGAAGGCATTGGAGTCATCAGGATGAAGATATTGATGACGATTATGAGAGATATCACTTCAACAGAAATCAACCAATTTTCAACTTTAAAACTACAGCTATTATAGCTTGTACTAAAACCGTTGTACAGGAAATAAGAATTGTGGTGGTGGATGTATTTGTCAACCCGATTCTGATGGTCTAGGATCATGCCAACCTCCAAAAACTTCAGCTCAAAGAAATTGTCCAGCGGCAGAGTGTGAAGATGATAGACCATGCGGTAGTTGTACTTGTTGGACAACCTTTCCGGGAATTCCAGGACATTGCCATTAAATGTAAACCTCTGTTTGAAAATACATTTTCTAAATTAATCATTAATTTTTAGAGTACGATTTTGTATTATCTTTTTTGATAAGTCTTTATCAACATTTGAATCTAATAAAAACTCATAGAGTAATCATTTTAAATATTGTTTA
>JAQFXV010000779.1:0-18027 GCA_034694065.1 Camisia spinifer
TTGTTGAATAGTTTGAACATAATTTTCTGACTCATATTTTCTCTTCATTACTATATATTTCGATAATTAAAAGCAGTATTTCTAAGTCTAAAATTGTAAAAATTATTGAATTAAAAAATTCAGTTTTGCTACAAAATATCTTTTCAGTTGTTTATCTCATTAAAATAAAATACATTTAACTATCTATTGATAAATCCTTTAATAGAAATTTTTATTGAATATAAAGTTAAAGTATAAAAAGATAGCTTTTTTAATCAGTGCTTACGCTTAGATCTTAAAAAGAATTGAAAGATCTATTAATTTCTTAGTCTTCTTTCAAAAAATTTTAGAATTGAATACCATTTTGAATATAAAATAATATTCTAGTGATTTATAAAGTTTTATTAATCTCGTGATTACTATAAAGTTGTTGAATAAATAAAGTTATAAAGTTTTTATAACTTATTAAATGTTAGTTTTTCGAAAAGCATTTCAAAACATTTCAAAACATAAGGTGTCACTACTTTTAGATAAACATTCAAATAATGGCTTTAATAAAAACATGTTTAGGTTTTTGTCAATTAAATAGATTTAATAAATATAGAAAACCATTAATACATCTTTTAATCCGTCCGACAATTAATTCATCAACAATTGAGTGGCGTTTATGTCATAACAACATAAATAACGATAAAGTCATAAATAATGAATCAAATGATGACAAAGATATTGAGAAACTATTCCTCGACAGTAATGTTCAGACAATTCTCGATCGATTGACTGGTTTTAGCCCCGAAAAGATCTTCAAATCTAAACAAACAGAAAGTGTAAAATCGCCTCAATATAAGTTCATGACTGACAAAGAGTTAAAAATGGTATTCATTTCAATATTTACTTTGATTTTAATTTTTGTTAACTTTTGTCAAACTTTTTTCCACTCAATCAAAAATTGAATTGAAAAGCAATTATCTTTGGCTAACAAAAGAGGTGAAAAACTTCTTCAAATGCCTCCAGTCATGAAACCTAAAGTCGAAGAACCGGTGATTCTTTCGAAAGACTATGAAATTCAGGGGTATTTAGAAGACAAAGTGGTTTTCGTTGACTCCAGTACTGGATATTCAGATAAGGTTTGTATTTAAACACATTTAATTGACTTGCATTTGACACAAATATTAATATTTAATTTAATTATATTTAAACTTAAGGAACGAATTATAGTCGTTCGCGAACCGAATGGTATTTTACGGAATGCAAACTCTGAAGAAAGGTATCGAATGAATCAAATATTTTTTCCTAAAGAGGAACGACTTATGGAAACACCAAAAATGTTTGCCGAACAATATTTACAGGTTTAGAAATTAATTAATATATCAATTGTTTTAATATAAAATCGAATATAAACTTATATTGAATTGAAATAATACAGAAAGTACTCGATAGACATGATTATGAGTTTGTCTTAGACCGAGCGTGTCTTCAGTTCGAACCAAATGATCCCACTTTTATAAAAGTTTGTCATTCAACGTATGAACACATCTCAGAAACTAAAAAGTTTAGTCTTCTTCGTTCGACTCGACATTTCGGTCCAATGGCTTTCTTTTATGCTTTTTATAAGAAAATCGATAATTTATTAATGCATTTCATCTTAAATGAGGCCATAGATGACGGCAAAGACTTAGTAAAACTCTATTATATTATTCATTCAAACGATAAGTTAAATATTGAATTGCAATCAAGCGATCCCTTAATCATAATAAAGGTATTGATAATAACTAAAGATATTTATTTAATATGAATTATAATTTATTAAAACTTTTACAGAATTACATAAATGAAGATTCAAAGAAAAAGTCAAATCTTGAGCTCGCGTTACAAAAATACGAAGAAATACAAAGAGAAAAGTTATCAATCATTGAAGATATAGATAAAGCCCACGGAAGACGACAATCAAATTGAATTGAATTTTAATTTAAAGCCCAATAATTAAATATCTAAGTCGTCGTCTGGATCTTCTTCATCGATGTCATCATTTTTATCGAATTCGTAATAAACTTTTGATTCTTTATGAGTCCTTAGAATAAAATTAATCAATAAATAAATATTTAGAAAAAAGATTGTGTTGAATGACATTTATCTATAATTTCATACTTAATATAAGGCAATAATAAATCATTTTTGGCTTTAATTTCATCGTCTTTTAGGTTCAAATTAAACGGTAAGTTAAGAGTGGGATCACTTGTGTTAGGGTTTAATTGTTGACCACTTTTCGTCACTTTCGAAGGGTTTATGAAATTAATTACATTATCTTTAATATCAAATAATTCTATTGATTCCTGAACTGAGAAATGTGTTTTTCGATGAGGTTTTCGACATCTAATCAAAGCTTTAATACAATCGTGAGTTTTATCATTATTTCTATTCAAATGAATTACAGAATTAGCGATTCGTTCAATGGATTGATTGATATGTTCTGAATGTGAGTCAATATGAAGACAACAAATCAATTGTTGAAATCTATGCGACAATACATTTAATGAGCAACAGATTTGATGTAAACTATCATTCATTAAGAGCGGTGTCAAAGAATCGATTAAAATAATCGATTCATTACTAACAGAAGACAATGAACTTATTATATCTTCACTTAAATTAGATTCAATGCTATTATATTTAGAGAAATAATCAAATATTTGATAATTATTACTGTTATTGAAGTATTGTTTCAAAGAATTGACATATTTTTTGGGATCATTTTCAACGATAACAAGACATATATTAAAGTTTTTCAAACGATTAGTTATAAAACAGTCGATTAATTGTTTAGAATTACAGTCTAAATGATCACTAATTAATGTAAATCTTGAACTTTCAACACTTGTCACAAGTTTTGATAATAATTTATTTGCAGAAATACTCATTATTTTGTTTATATTTCAATTTACTTTTATTCAAATCAAAATCTATTGCCAGAAAACATATGACTTTTTCTTAAAAAAAAATGAAAACACGTGAGAATCACAAGTGCTGTCACTCTTTGCTATTAAAATAATTTAATAACTTTTTGTAGATATCTTTCAATTTATCTCTGAATTATCAAAACCTTATTAATTTTTAAATGATATGAAAAAATTATTTTATTAATTAATATTAAACTTGATTAACAAGTATTTTTTGAGCAGAAATTCATGAATAAAACATAAATTGAGTCAATTCTTGATTGAATACTGTTTAAACGTTTCATTTGAATGTCAGCTAAAACTTGTGAAAACTTTTCTTAAATTTTTAATTTCCTTCAAGTCATTCATTATTGAATAAATAAATTTCAGGTTAAAGCTAATGATAAATTAGATTAACTTCAAGTAAGAATAATAATACAGTTTGAGTCCAATTAAGTTTTCTCTGATTTATTAACACAATTTCAAAGTCATTAATAATAAAGTGTTAACTACAGAGTGAAAGGGATTTGAATTAGAGATGTCATCGGGCTCAAAATAGCCCGCCCAGCCCGCCCGACTTTTTCAAAGTCCAGCCCAGCTCGCCCGAGCCCGAAACGTTTAGAAAGTAGGTCTGCCAGAGCCCGCCCGAAAAATTTAAATAGATTTTTAAATCTTATTTATTCTCATTCAATTCTTTGGTAAATTGATTCGTTCATATAAATCATATTTAATCAAAGTTAGATTTTATGCATAATGCTATGTTCACTTTATAAGGATCTAAATTAGATCTAATTTCAGTCAAAATTTGTCTGGCGCAATCAAAATTATGCCGCGCGAGAGATTAATTACTGAAACAATGAATACATTGAGACAGTTGTGAAAATTTCGGGATAATATTATTAAATTTAACCAAGAAATTGTTTTGTGATTCAGTTTTAATCATTCCCAATCATTTAAATCTTAGCTATTTTCAGACATTCTCACAATAATTCAAGTTATTTTAAAGTATTGATTATTCTTATTCAACTATTTTCAAGACTTATGTTATATTAGCTATTAATTTAATATTTCATTTCATATTTTTGCAGTTTTGGAAATAATTTGTAAGCTTTCCGTTATAACACTGTATTTCGTGTAATGATTGAGAACTTATGACTGAAATCATCGAAAGTTTTTATTAAATATTGAATTTTCGGGCTCTTCGGGCCCTCTTTTTGAGCCCGAGCCCGCCCGAGCCCGACTTTCTTCTCTCAAGCCCGGGCCCGCCCGATGTACATCTCTAATTTGAATAATCAAAAGACCAGTTAAAAGATATGATGTAATGATAACGTTGAAGGAATGCTATGAATTTCATAAATTATTCGCATGTCTTAAACATGTTTATGAAACTGATCGCTCAATAATTGAGTCATAATTCAAATTGAGCCTAAAATGAATGTAAGGAAAAAGACTTCTTATAACAACTAAATTCAGACATTAATATTTAATGACAGTTAAAGTATATCAATAATAGAGTAGAATATCAGTGAACATCACATTTGGTTTCATTCATTCTGACATTCATTTAATGATTAACTTAATTTTCAAGTTTTTCTAAAACTTTTTCAACTAGTTTTTCGAAATCTTTGGCTCTTTTATTGGCAGTTTCGAGAACTTCTTTATGATTGGGTTCTTCTTTGCTGTCATAATCGAAAACACATTTGTTGGTTATGAGCGAAAATCCAATAACTTTAAGACCACAATGATGTGCAACCATTACTTCATGAACAGTACTCATACCTCAATTCAAACAAATATATGTATTGTTAAGTTTTGATTCATATAATTTATGGAATAGTATACTATACCGACGGCATCGCCTCCACAATTACGAAGAAATCTTAATTCAGCAATAGTTTCATAAGCGGGTCCGCCACACATCGCATAAACTCCTTCCTGAATGAATTTATCCATTTGTAACTCATTGGCGCACTTTTTGACTAATTTGAATAAATCTCTGTCATAAGCGTTATTCATTGCCGGAAATCTTGGACCCCATCGCTCATCATTTTTGCCTTTCAATGGACTGTTTCCTACCAATGCGGGTAAGTTTAAGTGATCTTTCATTATCATAATGTCTCCGACCTTATAGTTTTGATTAAGACCTCCGGCAGCGTTTGTCACAATCAAAGTCTTGATACCCAATAATTTCATAACCTTTGGAAAGCTATTATATTAAAAGAAAGTTTAAAAAGTAATATAAACCCAAAACATACTCTGACAGGCATTGAACACTTGGACATAGAATAGCCTTCATAGGGATGAAACCTTCCTTTCATGCAAACAACCGATACATTTTTCAATAGCCCGAACACAAGACAACCGCTGTGACCGACCACTAAACAAAGATCATATTTGAATAGATTGCAAAAACTGATATATTTGAGTCATACCTGTACTAACAGGAAAATTAGGTATTTTTTCGTAGTGAAACACTTCTTTATCAGATATGAGATCTGCTAAACCGCCTAAACCGGAGCCGCATATTATGCCAACGATAGGACGATGTTTAGTGCTTTTCAGCAAATATTTACTGATTTCTTCTATATCTTCGTATTCATATCTAAATACAGGTATATTTCAAGTCAATATAAATTCTTGGGCTTAAGCGTCATTTTCGATATAAACTGATACAAAATATTTCTAATTCAACTTTTAAATTTCATCAATCAAAGATTGAGTAATATTTTTATAGATTTGAATTTAATTGGTTTGAAGGTTTATCTTTTATATTCAATTCTTACTCAATTATTACATGTTTTGAAACGAAACAATTGATTCAATGAATAATAAAACAAATAGTTTCAAATATATTCAATAAATCTAAGAATTGTTTTTGTTGATTGTCATCATAAGACTATTTAATCTTTAGATATAAAAGTAGTTCGTGTAATGTGACTTTTCATGTAAACCTATTGAGATTATAGCATAAGAAACTTGTAAACAAATTGATAAAAGTAAGATAATAACTAAAATAATGAAGAAAAAATATCTCATAAATCAATGTTGTTTTTGTCATAAAATTGCAATTATCTTGAAATCAAAATCTATTTGATTCTTATTTTTCAACTAACTTAAAGCCAATGATTAGTTTTTAAGTTATGATTATATTAGATATAAGATTAAATTTTTAGTTTTAAAAAATGATTTCAATAATTATCAATACTTTACTGTGAGATAAATTCTCATTCCTTTTAAGCTCATTTTAAACTTTAACTAACATTTACTGTTAAGATATCATCGGTAAAAAAATATAAATCCTTGATCAGAAAGATTACTTAAATATCTTTAGTTTTATTTCTTTCGAAACCACACAAATATCAAATAAGGCATAAAAATATTAAGATTTTTTGCTGAGTTCATTATCTATGAAGAATTTTTCATTTGATAATCTAACCATATTATGATTATTATCAAATAGTTATGAAATTTTCCTTATAATTCATGGCTTGCATATGAAATAAGAAAGCTTAACTTCAAATCAATCTTAAACTTGATTTGATTTATTCATCAGTTATTACTTCAAACTTGATTTTTGAAACTGATTTTTCACACAAATCTCTACTCACCCTAAATCAGGATTTTTAGAGAACTGAATTTCTTTAAATCTGGCACTGATTGTATTGAACTTATTGTATTCACTCAATTTCTTGGAGTGATCATTGGTAGAGAAATTGCTATTAAGTTGTTGATCAAAATATTCAAAATTTGAAAGCATGTTTTCAGCAAAACTTTTTACAATATACTAAATGAAACTTCAAAATTATTAGGATTTAGTTTATATAGGATTCTGTTTTATAGAACCACCTCTTATTAGATATAATATAAAACTCATACAAATAAGCAAAAGAACTGATGTCAATGTAAATGAGAAATAACTTTTGTTGTTATCAATTATTACTTATTTTGATTCATGTGAGCATAACTTATTAGTATTTCATTTCTGTTTTAAATACTGATGAGATTGTTAAGTGTAGGTCTGTATCTATTCTGAAATCTGACCCTGAATTCTAATTTACTGGTTTCTTATCCCTATACTTAGAATTTTTACTTAAAAATATTCTGATCTGATTAGAAAAAATCCATTATAAGTTTAGAATTTAAGCTCACCATTAAAAAGTTAATTTTACTTTTCATTCCCTACATTGAATTGTTTGTAATGACAAAAACGCGATATTTATTGGATAGACTTATAATATATTTTCAAATCCTGATTATCAGTTTTTATTCTACATTTATATCGTATCAGTAGATAATAATTGTGGCAAATTTCCATTTTATTTCTAATTGCATTAAAACAAAGTCTTTTGTTATAACTAAATATTAATGAGAGTTTTGCGCTGATTTCTCAACTTTTATCTTTACGTCAAGCGTTATCTACATCTTTAGTAGTTATTTGTTATTTTTTAAATTCAGGCATTTATACTATGATAATAGGTTTTCAAATGCGTCATTTGAATAACTTTAATTTTCCTTCAGATAATCTTTTTTAGCTTTCTTCTAGTTTTTTGATCGAATTCTAAAATCGATAATCAAAAATTTGACGCAAAAATTTTCCTAAACTATCAGAACCTAACGGAATAAGCTAACAAACTTTGAAGTCATTTATTTTGTGATTTGTTGCAAAAGATTTTGATTTTAAACTTATGATCTATTTAGGAATTCAGGTAATCTAATACTTACGTGATCTCATTATTGGTGAAAATATTTGATATCTAATAAAAAAAAGTCTCTCAAATATCAAGGCTTAATTACAAGGGCGACTCACATATCATGGGTTTTAAATTTTACAAATTATGATGAAATGATTAACTAACTTATTACTTACGATAATGAATTTGATAACAATTAAGAAAATTAAGAGAAAATTTTTTTCAAACATGAATAACTCAAAAATTTATATCCAAAAACGATCTCAAACTTTTTTGAGAAATATTCATTTAGTTTTCATATTAAGAAAATTCATTAAATTTCATTAATACTTTTCATACTTTTCTATTTATCAAATTTATCAGAAAATATTCATTGCTTTTTTGCTTAACTTTGAAGAAAAGTAAAATTTTCATCGATTCAAATTGAGTATAATTAATATAAACTAATATAAAGTAATCTAACATATATTTGCGATGCTATCATTCAAATTCTTTCATCGCGTTTGAGTTAGCCTTAATTCATAACTGCTTAAAAAAATATATTTTTATCTAAATTCAAATGATAGCCATTAAATTGGAATTATTGTGCATAATATTCAGAAAATTCTCCAAATAAATCATTTTTAGACAAAATCTAAATTGAAAAATATGACTTTGAAAAAGAAATAATGCTTAAATCAAAAGGATATTGAGTATTAATGATATAATTTTATTTAGTAAAAAAGCTTAGTTCACATGGTTTGAAATTTTTCTATTTTGAAATGAAAACGTTTAATTTTTTAGAAAATATTTTTCATAAATTCATACATACCCTCCATTCAAAAGTTGGTTTCCGCTCATCTTTTTTGTATTAATTTTAATTTTCTTTAACTTGTTTATGAATATTATAAAACTAAAAATTCAATCTCTAATGATTTTTAATGTAATTTTTTAAACTTAAGCAAATATATGAACAATATATTTAAGTCCTGATATGCTTTTCTAAATCAATTATCTGAATAGACTGAAAAAAAATTGAATAAGAAATTGTTATGTTATTAACTTTTTGAATACAAATGTATTGTTTGGAAGAAATGAAAAGCAACTGACTTGAGCATAAAGTGAAACTTAGCAAATATTTGTAGTGATAGATTAGAGAGCTATTAATTGCTAGAATAGCATAATATGGTGTTAAGTATAGCGTCAACGAAGTCATATAGACCCGAAGGAATTTTTAATATGTGTAATAAAACAATAAGTTGCAGAACGTTTATCACTACTGTACTCATTAGCTTTAATATTATTGTTGTTGAAACATTGCGTGCATAATATTCTATAATTTGTTCATTTGATCATTAATAGAGCTATGAATTTCATGTTAGACCAAAAATAACACAAATCACTATTATATTGAGAACATTAGGCATTAAATTCATCGGAAGTCTCAGATTTGAAGTTAGGTTCCGGTTCCCCAATTCAAATCTAGCTTGTATTTCAATTTTGCAATTGTTGCAAAACTTTTTGCAATCTTTTATATTTTCCGCTTTTCAGTTTAATGCTCTCATTTCTCTAAACACTGATTAATAATAAAATCACTCTTATTTATACACTTTAAATACTGTATATTGTTTTTGATCCCGAAGTACCTATCGTTTTACCTGTGTTGAAGTCCCGTAATTCACAACTCTAACCATTACTTTCGAAATGTATTCCTTTTCGATTGACAGAAGATTCCAATTCTTCCATACATTATAGATATGTGATTACTCATACACGAGGAAATCATGAGAAGGGGAAAAATATAAACTTCATATCAGTTCTGACATTTGATGGGTACTAATTTATTGTTCAGATTATCAGAACTTTGATATTATTCGTTGCATTAATGACTAATGTTCATTGAAATTTACTCAATTATTTCTTCATTTCTTCATAAATTAGTAAGCATTGAATATTTTTTATTCAAAAATATGAAAAAATGAATTTTTTCATTCTTTAATTAGGATTTAGTTGAATAATTTCTGAAATTTAAATTACTATTATCGTACTTAAGTTGCAAATATTCTTAGCAGATGTTAATTAATTGTTGAAATCCCAACAGAAACTGGTGAAAAATTAAGGGTATTTGCTTTTTACACAATAAAAATGATAAATTATTGTTAAACTGTTTTTATTGTAATTTTTTTGCTAAATAAGCAATAAAAAAACTAAATGTGGCTGATTTAAGTGGCTTTTAGTATAATTTTAAATTTAAAATTCTATATAAAGTGCAATTAAACCTTTCCAATAAACAAAACAGTAGTCATGAATATCTGAATCTGTGATCTTTTTTATTTGTTGTTGAAATGCTAATAAAGTTAAAAACTTGAATTCAGCAAAATATAACTAAATCGGTATCATAAATGTGGTCTATCATTATTTTTATTTGTATACAGTCTGTACCCGATTATGGCAACCCGGGTTATGGCAAAATTCGATTATAGCAACCGGTTTTGAAAGCACCGGCATCTGCTATGAGCCCTTCAATGCTAATTTGTTCGGATTATTGGAACCCCGATTTTAGCAAAAACTCGATTATAGCAATGAATTTTGTCAAGCTTGTATAGCAATAACAAAATGCTGTCAAGGCTTTCATATCTTTTCTGAGATAAAAATAAATAAGCTTCAAATGTTATTAAATTAATATTAAAAACGAACCGAACATATTTGACGCAATCCGAAAATGTCGAGTCATGAGAGTCATGGCTTAATCAATGAGTTAGAGAATAAAATTTAAAGATTAAGTTTAATAAACTAAAACAATCAAATATTACTGATTATTTCAATAAAAACTGATTTTAACCCCTTTATTTGACGAATAAATCATTTTATGAGAAAATAAAATTTTTTGGTATGAGTTCGGATTGTGGGAAACTTCGATTATGGCAACTCAAATTCAAAGCACCCTAGACTTGCCATATCGGGGTCAGACTGTACTTTGAGTGATGGATAGGAAAGACCTTCATTGCCTTAAATACCTTCTGTATTAAGATGATAGACAGAAGCCAAGCGTGAACACCAGATTCAACACTAGATTAGCACTAAAGCATTAAATTAATAGCATTAATGCTTATACTTATGGAAATCATACGAAGCGACACACGTTTGGATACAGTTTCAATGAAAATATGAATGCGATCAAGTTTTTAATAATGCCTGACTTTTTATAATAATACTTAATTGCGATGTTTAGTAACAGAACGATATCTTTATGCCTGTATTCTTGGAAACAATTTTTCTTCTCTTATAAATAGCATATCTATTGCATAAGAGAAGGTCTGATCTTTGAGATACAATACAATTAAGCGTTGCTCAAAGCATAAAAACTCATACTTTGATTCCCATTAAGCTTGTAATAAATGAGTTTTATTGTATAGCGTAACCCAAGGGCAGTATGTTTTGGAAGATTTGACGCCTCCGAGGAGTATTCAAAAACAGTGAGTCACCATCTTAAAAATTCTAAATATATCTCAGGTATATGATGAGCTCTAACACCTCCATTTAACTCTTATTTGTTCGCAAGCCTTTGCCAAACACTAACTTCTTTCGCAATACACTTATTTTTAAAAGCATTTGTATTGATTTTTTAGACTTTTTAAATATCAAAACACTTGTATATCATTAAATGATTTAATAATTTTGTGTCACTTTGTTTCTATCTTTCACAAGATCTTTTAGAAGACTTAAGAGATACTTAACTTTATTTCTTCGTTACATATGAAGGCAAACATATTTCTTATGCACTTTTGTAACTTTTCAACAATAGAAGTGGTATTTTTGCACAAAATTATAATATTTGATATCAAAGCTTTATATCTAAAACGTTATAATTTTTTAGAAATATGCAACAAACCGAAAACCAATTTGGATATAAACGGTTTTTAAACTCCTACCCATTCAATCCTTTTACTTGAGATAATACCTATAATTATTTAAAACCTATCATTATTTGCTTCAAAATTCAACACTAGATTTATGTCTGTAATATTTTATTTTTCAAATACCTTCAACTAAACCACTTTCAAAAGAATCTGTACTTAAGACAAAATGTGTGAAAAGTTCTCAATGAATTTTGAAGAAAAAAAACATATTAATTGAGTGAGTTCTATATCTTCAAATGCACTCAAAAGTTAATTGAAGAATGATTTTAAAGTTAATCATTTACTATCATTTCTCTCATGAACATGACATGAAGTTAAAGTCAATTCATGAAAATCTATGCTCAAAGTTAAGAATGAGATATATTTAATCTACATTAAAACTTGATTTAAGAGTGATTATTGGAGTATTATTATCAAAATTATCTCAATATCTAAATTTTTCAACTGGTTATCAATGCCATTAACCCGTCGCTAAATAAAACTGATAAACTTTTTCTGTATAATAATTTATTGATAAAGTTTACTTTTTCAACAGGAAATCGTAATTATATAGCTTTGAGAACACTCTTGGAATTTAAAGTCGAATTCACTAAATTTTCATATTTTTGCTATTTATTAAAATATAATTTATGAAAATCAACTTTCGAAATAAGTTAATTGAGAAAACTAATAGATAAGACATTCACTGCCTCAATATTTTAGTCAAGGTTTAAAAGCATTAACACATCAGACGCTGATCTTAAATATTAAGTTATTGAAAATATTATTTTTCTGTTTGATTTTTGCGGCGATTCTCAATCAAAATTAATCTTATCTACAAATTAATTTATTATTTGCTCATAAATGTTATAATAATTATGAGATTTTTCTCTATGCAGTCGAATAAACGATAAGAAATATAAGAGAAGAGTATATTTGAGACAAAAGCTTATAATGTCTAATGAGATGTTGGAAACTAAGTGTCGGTAAAAATTGAGATACAGATGAGGTTCACTCCTAATTAAGTTGTGAATTATGATCTCAATAATTTACTTTCTTATGAATCAAATGTTTATTATTATGAAATATTGGATTTAATGTTGTTTTTAGATCTAAACTATGGACTAAAACACTGGTTTGTCAAATGTTAACAAAATTAGAGTAAGATTTTGATTTGCATTTTCTGCAGTTATTCTTTTATTTATTCACCAAAAAACTAATTAAGTCATAAAATAAAATTTACCAAAAGTTAAGCAGACATCAAGTTTGCATATCTGTGATAAACATATATTTTGAACGATGCATGAATCAGACAACCAAATGGTTAAAAATAATTTTCATGAACTGAACCTAAATATTTCTCTATTTTTTACTATTTTCTAAATAAGCAAAAAAATAATCTAAATTTAATGATAATTTCTACTTCTTTTGACCCGTTGTTCAGGTTCATTAAGAAACTAAATTTAATCGGAAAAAGTAATTTAGATTAAAATAGGATTTCAAGGGTTTCGATACGGATAACACGTCTCTTTCAGATACTTTTTCTTTGATATATTACCTGTCACTAAATAATCATTTGAATATCAACTAATAATTGGTTTCAAATTGTTTTAGTTCTCGTTGAACTGTGAGTGACAAAAAGATTAAACATTGAATGAAATTGTGAAAAAGTTCCTCATAAAAACTTTTATTACAAAAACTACATGATTTAGAAGGTTATTATTAGTTATGTAAGTGTTATAATTCTTTTTTATAGTTTAAGAGTTACTAGACTTCAGACTCATTCGAGTAAGAGTTTTAATTATGCTTAAGGATTATAAATTGATATCTAAACTGGGAATACTTTCGAACATACATGAGCAAAGTGGTGAAGGCGGTTTTAGACCTACGAAGCTCAAAAACTGGACACTCCCCACATGATTTTTGGAAAAATTCTTTGGTTCTCAGTGCGATTTTTAATCAAAATTCAGGATTAATTCAAAATTTCTAAGAGTTTTCGAGAAAATAAAAATTATTTGGGTATTAAATACAAAATAAAAAAAACATAACAAATATTTTGGAGAAATTTCCTTATAAAAACGACGAGTTTTGAGACCCCCATGACCCTCACCAGCTCGACCCCACTTTCCAAGAGGGTACTACTTATTCAAATTCAAATTCTAAAGATGAGTTATCCATTATCTCAGTATAAATGTTTGATTTGAAATGTGTGGAAAGTTGAATAAAATATTTTACTTATTTTAAATTATGAAATTGATCAATATTTCACTAAATTTAGCCATTATTTGTATCGTCTATTATTAAAGAATTTTAAGATTCTGAGTCAAGTGGAATTTCGAGTAGTATTTATTGTTGAGCATAACCTCTGATCCGAACAAATCAAATCTGATAAATGTCTGGATTGGAATTATTAAACAGATAATTTGATATCTTATTTAAAGACATATTGTATTTTCTGTACTGATTCTTATTATAAATAATTCTATGAATAGTTGACAGAAGTCTAGCTTCAAATTGATTTTTGACTTTGTCTGATTGAACCTAATGAAGAAAATTGATAACTGGGATTGTAATTAAACATTAAACAAGACCTCTATTCCTTCATTCAATCAAACCTTGAAAAATTGTGATTCACTTTCTGGAACTCGACATTAAATAAGATGACGTTAACTAATGGTCGTAAAAGATTCTGATAATATTTAAGTGATTTGAATGAGGAAAGAAACTCCATTCCAGTTAATATTTTGATTGAATTCGTCAAAACATTAAACTAACTGTATTTTAAGGATTTATTATTGAACTTATTTTGAATTTCAAATATAAAATCCTAAAATATAGTGATTTGTTTGAATTGATATAAATTCGTGCCAAATATAACTCAACTGGAATTTTAAAATATCAATACTTTTTGAAAATAATTCAACATATTTCTAAGGATGAAATATAAAACAATTAAGTTATGATAAGTCAATAATCCATAAAAAATTAGTATTCATTATAATGATTAGAGAATATAAATGCTGAAAAAATTAAAATTTTCGATAGAAATGCAGATAAATATGCGTAAAAAGGGTTGATTCGTGAAAACAAGTATTTCCTTTGAAAATTCCTTTGAAAATATAAAAACAAAGAGTTGTATACTTGAAAGGTATAAAGTTATCTGTAATTGATTTGGGGAAAAAGAGGCTTTAAAAATACAGAACTTGTAGCTCTAATAACAAGTTGCGCTATTCGTCAATCGCTACCACAGTGTGACTCTACTATCAACACATTTTGCTGTTTTTGAGAAGAAACTTAGCGAGCATTTAGTGTGAGAGCGTAGTCATCGCTGCAATACAATAGTGCAGTGAAATATCTTATTCCTTGTGAAAATTGTGATGTCTCGTCACAAGTGGCTCATAGAGTGTGCATCACTAACATTGCTTTTTCACTCTGTATACTCTGCCAGTGCGTCATTTGTGCCAATACTTTCTTATTTTGAAAAACTTTGCGGGTTTGGGCCATCATTCACTTTTTACGTTTCTTTTGCTCCATTTGTACCCATGTGTTTGACCTAAACTTGATTTATTTGGATGAAAACTCCACACGTGTCTTCTTGTCTTCATGTCCCGGAGGAAACAATCAAATCCTAAACCTCTGAAACGTGAGTACAAAACCATTTCACTTAAATGATTACTCAATGAATTAATTTTCAAACAGAAGTTACGCTCGGATTTTAGTTTTGAATTTAAAGGAGCAAAACTTTTTTTACTCTTTAATACCATTAAAGACTTCGAGTTTATGTATTTGTTTAATGATCTGATTCTGGTATGACGTCTTGTTTTTATTTGCTTTCGAATAAAATTTAAAAGATTTTTTCATTCAAAAAAATGTCAAAACGGAAACAAGTTTTTAGCTCTTTAGATAATTGATTACAAATGAAAATAAGAATTATTTAAAATAAAAATAAATATTTAAATTGAGTAATGAGGAAAACTTGTTTGAATGCTGAAAAAGCTTTTAATTTTGGTACTTTAGTTATTTTTGTCGAAGAAACATATTTAATAGTCGAATGAGGAAATTTGATTTGATTGAAGCATATCAAAGAAATGGCTAATTTGATAACTGGAAAGTTTATAGAATCTGATAAATTTGATAACTTATTAAGACCCAAAACATACTTAAACTTTGAATATGAGTTGAAACAATTAATTTATTACTGTTGGTGTATTTGTGTGTTGATAATGTGCTAATTAATATTAAGAAAAAATTCATACAAAAGGCGTAAGATAGAGGGGAATATTGAATATAAACTTATTCCTAGTGATATAACTAGTTTTGTTGATAACACATTTTACTGATAGCAAGACTTTATGCTGGTTTAGATAAGTTTGCAATTGGCGATAACTTTAGTAATATAATAAGTTAATATAATACGCACTTGAGTTATTTCGCATGAGTTGAACTTAACTCTCATACATGTCTCAACAGTTTACTTGTGATAATATGATTTACTGATAAACTAAGAAACAGATATTTTAGTTGTAATCAATTTTTTCTCTTATTTTTCTTTAATGTCTGTATGGAATTAGGAAAATACAACACGCGAACAAACTGTTCGTTTCAACTCTTTTAAAACTTAATGCCAATGAATATTTTGATGAATTTGATAGGTTTGGATGTGATTTAGTTTTTAATTAAAATAATTTGATTAAACTTATAGGTCAGATAAGCAGATGTTATTAATTAAATTGATGTTGTTATTATCGAGAGTATGAATCAATAACGTTATACTGTAGTGTATTTCTCGTGCTATATATACTGTACAGTATTATAAAGTGTGTGCATGAGAGAGATTTCCTAATCAGTAATGCTTATCTTAGTTGGGAATGTTAGTTAAAATCAATAAACGCCAAAAGGAGGAAGCATCACATCTCCACAACAAAATTCACAACAAACGACAATCGCTTCTCTTTAAATAATTTTTTATACTTCTTTTTTCTCTTCTCTTTTTCTATAGAAACATTAGTTTAGTAAAAGGAAATCAAAATATCTGCGTTTGTGATAGCGATATGAGTGAGAGTGTTTGTTAGACTAATTTTACTCATTATAAACTTTTAGTTATAATCAATTTTCATTGCCTTTCAATCAAGTGTTTTATATTTTATAGAGAGAGAGTAGATTAGAGAGTATTGAGATTTCTTTACATGTTGTTGTCTCGCAATACCACCAATTATTCATCTTTTAAAAAGATCGCTAAACCGAGTGTTTGGTTTTTGCCTTTGCATCGTTTTAAAAATGGGCTCATTTATAAGATAAGCTTGAGTTCCATAATTGGTGGAAAACAAACTTTAGGAATTGAGAGGCATTGGAGAGAAGTTAGATATGAAACTGATAAAAACTGCACTTTGCCTTATCGTTCTGCAATCGGTTAAGATATTCGTGTGAGCGCAGAGACTTTCATGATAGAAAACCAAGATAATAATGTAACTATCTTTGTGATCTCGGCTCCATCAAGTCGAAGGCGAACCAAAGAGACTGCAAAAGACTACAGACCATTTCGAATATATGTTGATAAGAGAAGCACAAACCGTCATCATTTTGGCTTTTGCTTTGCTTTATGTTAGATGTTTAGGCGCTCGGCTAAAACTGATAGAGAGTTGATTCCCATTTTCGAGATAACAGAGAGTCAGAGAGATGTTCACAATATGTACCAGAGAGTATACAGAATAAAATCCATCTCTCCCTATACCTTAGTTCTCTCTCTCTCTCTCTCTCTCTCTCTCTCTCTCTCTCTCCCTCTCCGCTATCATAAAGTCTCGCAATCTCTCACTAAACACACCCAAAAATATAGTCTCAGATATTATTGATATTATTTTCTACTTTTCATTACTTGATCTCAACATTTTTTTCTATTTTATTAATTGCATTTAGTTTTAGTTTCTTCTTTCACAGACATCTTCTAAGTTAAGTTATATCTTCTTTCAAAGTCTAATCTTTCTCATGATTCGCCTGTTGATCAAAAATATAAAAATCATATTTGAAAATAAAACTTTCAAAAAGTTTTGGTTAAATACTAGTATTACAGCAAAAAAGAAAAAATTTAGTCATCCAGTATTTCATGCAAAGCATTCCAATTAGAGAAGTAATTTATGAAAAATTTAGTCAAATTTCTAAGTAATTTTCCACACCTTATCATTATTTTTAAGAAAGCATGATATATAAACTTTCAACAGCCATCCTCTCAAATGATTGCTGCCTCGTTTGATCTTGAAAATGATTATTGTTATGCTCATACCAGGCGTTGAGTGTTGGGAGCTTGCAAACAAACTAACTTTTAATGGTCAGAAATTGATGGGGACTCACGTTTTGGGAGGGAATAAAGCCAGTGGCAATTGCTCGCCTGCTGCTGCCTCTTATGTAATGCTAAGGTGTTCTCTCATGATAAAAAATGAATCTCTTTTATATGGCAAATAAGTGTTTTGCTTGTTTTTCTTGCTTTATTTTTAAAACAAAGCAAAATTAACTATTAGAGGTGTAATTAAACTGAAAAAAATCTAAGAG
>JAQFXV010000780.1:0-18015 GCA_034694065.1 Camisia spinifer
GTGTAGATGCCTCTTACCTACCCATACCCTTTCCTTAGCTTACCTGAGAAAGTTACAGATTTTGATAGTGTAGACAAGGCTTTAAATTTTCATTTGTTCAAAATTGATTTGTGAATCATGAAAATTGATGATGAAATTGACACATGAAATCAGAATGCATTACACAAAAGGGCCCGAAAAGAAATGGATGAGCCTTCAAAATACACTACTCATCTCGAAATCTATTTAACCGAGCGCTCCAAATGTTCATCACTAGTTATATTTCCTATACTTCACAACTTATACGAAGGCTGATTAATTCATTCATAAAGATAGAACTTTCAAATCAAGGCCGAACTTTTCGAACCTCCTTTCAGATCAAATTAGTTCAAAATGTTTTAGAATAAAATGTCAAATCAATATAAAAAGTCAATTCAAGAAACTCTGTCTTAAATTTTTGATATCTTTGTCTTCATGTGAATTCGTTTATCACTCGTTTTGTTCCCATTTTATTGAGTGTTATTTCGGTTTAAGCTTAATCTTTATTAATAGAGATTTTTAAGACGTCATTTGTTTGAGACCTATTTTTATTTCAATTTAAACATTTTGTTAAATAACGTAAATATCAACAAAACTATTAGAAAATAATCGCAATTATATTCGGTTTTCAATCGAATTATTGGCTAATAATTTGAAATATTTGAATAATAATGATTAAAATTTGATGAATTAAAGCAATAATTGAGAGAAATATATTGAATAAATGGCAAAATTGTGTGCAAATAATGATACAAATGAATTATGTTTTGAACGTTTGGAAATAGGATTGAATTCAAGTTCAATGGAGTCAACGATTGGTCTCGAAAATGATGAACGAATTCAAAGACTTTCTAATGATTCAAATGATTCTCAAATGTCTATAAATAGCAATAATAGACGTGTTTATAATAATCGTTCGACAAATGAGAACGCATTTCAACGAAATCATAATAATTGTATTGGAAGTGTTGGTCATTATTGTAATAATAGAAGTGTTCATCACTCACATCATCAACACTTTCATCATTTAAACCACTCATCAAACCATTCAATACATTACTCAACACATAATCATAACAATCGTGTTAACAGTTATTCAAATAATTGTAATCAACAAGAAATGGGAGTCAATGACGAGCAGTCATTACAAGAATCGCATTCAAGACATGTCTCTCAACAACACTCAAGCGTTTATACTTTAAATCAATCAGAGTTTGAACGGATTTGGCGTCAATTGGATAGTAATAAAGATCGGTATAAGTTCTTGAGATCATTATATCGTTCGTCTCCGTCGGGAAATCTGGTCTTCTCTGAGATATCGTTCGGCTCTTTAGGAGACATCGCGTCAGCTCTTTGTGAATTCGATGACACAGTCGATGACTTCTGTTTTGTTGTCTATATTTTGAGTTCTTTGAGTCGCGCAAAACGTTTTCTCCTTTCTCTACAATTTTTAACGTCTGAAGAAAGAGTTGAGTCGAAAAAGTTATTCAATAAGTTATGGAAGAGTATGAATGATAAACAACAAGATTTAGCTGAGAATGACATCAGCGAACTCACTATCAATCAACTCATGAAGTCTTATGAAATTGATATCGAATAGAATTCTTTAATTTATTAAATATTCTTATTATTTATCAATTAATTCCATTATTTTATTCAAATTCAAACATTTTATTCAAATGCAATCTTTTTTGTAAGAAATATATAATCAATCGATAAGTTTATAACTAATGTTCAAATATTTATTGTTTCGAATCCAGAATTTTAAAATTAATTGTAAAGTAAGTTTAGTCTGATTTAAATATTAGATGTAATCACAACTATTGACAAGTTTTGATTAAATACAAGATTCTATGCATTAATTCATAAACGTCTGCTTTTTAGAAAATCAATCAAACTATAGGTTTATGAATAGTTGAAAGCAATTGTTAATTAATTGAATTGAATTGAATTTATATAAAGTAAATAGATGTGACATCTATATAAGCGTCGGTGGTTCAGTGGTAGAATACTCGCCTGCCACGCGGGTGGCCCGGGTTCGATTCCCGGCCGACGCACATTTTTTTTATTTTAAACCTCTCGTCATATACAAAGTGCTAATATTTTATATTGACTAATCTAACATAATGTGTAAAGTCATCATCTTTCTAACTTATCTACTTTAAGGACATCCATATTCTCAAATCGCTCTTATTTAAGTACATTTTCTCATTTTTTTTACAAAATCTTCAATTATGGTCTACTCTATCATTGGCCTCATTTCAGTTATTAACAAACTTTATTATATAGTTGTACTTCAATTCAACTTTATTACAAAAAACTAAATAAAATCAATAAAAATTTTAATTGAATGCAATAAAAGTCTAACGGATCATAAATTTAAAGTCTAAAAGAGTTTAAAACTTCCGAAGAAAAAAACTAATGTTTATTTTTAAAATTTTTTAACTACACATAAATGATATATTAGTAAATTATACATTAAATTTTCCCCAAATCTAAACAAATCGCGATTTACTGTACAACTCATTTCGCAAAACTAACGTTTCTTATGTAGTAATATTTACCCAAAAAAGCTATTTATTTAAAGTTTCATCACTTTTAATACAACATTGAGTTAAAGAGAAACGTATTATTATTAACACACAATTCAATCATAAAAATAAGAATAAACACTGGAATTGAGCTTAAAATCAGTTGAGTATTAAATTTATAAAGTTATAAATTATATTAAATTCAATTAAATATTTTTAAATATTATCAAATATATTAAGTTTGTTTTCAATGCTTTAAAATTATAATTAAGTTATCATTAAATTGAAAGAAAACTTGTTTTGATTTAAGATTTAATACAAATTATGAATAATAAGACATTTATTGACAATTAGATCGCTATTAAAGGATTCGATAATATATTAGTTAAAGGATTATAAAAGTATTAAAAGGTAAACATTTTTAATTTATAATAAAATTATTATACAAACTGACCGTTAATAAAAAAATATACAGTTATGTAATAATAATATTAATAATAATTGTAATATAAAAGGTTTGCCTTTTGATAAACTTGAATTGATATTAAATTAATAGTTAATAATAGTTAATAATTGTTAATAATAGTTAATAATCTGTTAAATAGTGAATGAATGGCTCGAACAAAACAGAAACAAACGGCCCGAAAGAGCACTACGAGTTGGGATAAAAACTATCTGATGAGAAAATTGGAGACAAAGACAGGAAAAGGTTCCGGAAAAGGAAGAAAATCAACTGTAAGTCTTAATAGATATAAATATAATAATTTTGATTTAATAATTAAACTGTAATTGAAATAAAGGGTGGATTAAGTCAAGTAAAGAAGAAGACATTCCGATACAGACCGGGAACTATAGCTCTTCGAGAGATTCGTCGCTTTCAAAAGTCAACCGAACTATTGATACCTCGTTTGCCATTTCAGCGATTGGTTCGTGAAATTGCTATGGATTTTAAGGACGGACTACTCTTCCAGAGCGCAGCCTTAGGGGCTCTTCAGGTATACATAAGTCAAATATCAACCTCATTATTCAGATTACAATTAAAACTAATAATTATTTTGTTAACATTGTTAGGAAGCGTCCGAAGCATATCTCGTGGGACTCTTCGAAGACACCAATTTGTGAGTATTCTTATCTCTATCACAAATCTTATTGAAATTAATATCTTTTGGTCATAATTATACTTAATTTGATTGAATAGGTGTGCGATTCATGCAAAACGTGTAACAATTATGCCCAGAGATGTACAGTTGGCCCGAAGAATAAGGGGTGAAAGAACTTAATCGATTCACTCATTTCATTCACTTTCACTCATTTATATTCATATTATATTTTCATTATTAATTTCTATTCATATTAATCGTATTAATTGTATATTCAATGATAATTTGATTTTTGAAAATATGAAATTATATAACATTTATATTCATCTAATTTAAAGTTAATTAAAATATATTCCAATGTTTATGTAATCTTTTTCTTTCAATCAAAATACCATTTCATGAAATATAAGGTTAATTATTATGTTTTTGTAAATTGGAATGAAATGAATGTGGTTTTGGTTTAATTAATCAGATTATGTAATATTGAATTCATTATTATAATGAAAATAAAGATATATGAGTTATAGTGTAAATGTTCTATCATTTTGAAGATAGAGTCCGATCGATAATAGGGTGTAACTTATATTTAAGCTCTCATGCATTCAATGAGTTGGTGGTCAAGAATGCGCAGTCAAGTCAATCATGTTTATTAATATCTTAATCAATAACTGAATTGACGGTCATTTATGGCATTCAAACTCAGATCCGGTTCAACTGTTTGTTTCAATTACTCATCAAATTATTCTTTCAATGGAGAAAATATGGATTAATACTTAATTATATATATTGTGATTTATTCTATTGTCTCATGTGATCGACTTATCATTAGTTTAACTCAATTAATGTTTTAAAAAGCGATGATTTTCAATAATTCAATGAATACTGAAGGGACCGGTTCTAAGCGTAAAGCGCTTGAAATGATAACTAATATATTCTGGTAAATATTCAATATTTTTGAATTAATTCTAATATTAATCAAAAATCGAGTAATTTCACAGTGATTATAATTGAATAATTAACTTATCTAAATATTCAGTAAGAAAACTAAAGAGGGTGAAACTCAAAGCATTAATAGTGAGCCAATTGTAACGAATGGTGAGGACAACTGCTCAAATCGAAACTCATGTCACAACTCATTAACAGTACCACTTTCTGAAGCAAATATATATTCCGGATATTCAGATATTTTGCCTAAATCTCCGATTTCTCTCAGAGTTCAAAATATCGATAAAGACATGGAAGCGTTAACGCTCTCCCGTCAGGACAATCCCTATATTATGCAACAATTAGAAAGATTATCAGTTAGTAATGAACTTCACACTGAGTTAAATGTATCCACACATTCATCACCGGCTCGTTCTGTTCAGAGGATTTCTATCGCAACTAATGATCAGCACATTACTAGTGATGGAAATTTCTTAATGGAAAGCGATGACTCTTATAGTGATAATCTTCACGATAAACTGATCCGAAGTCCTCCACCAAATTTTCCTCAGAAGTTATCTTTCTTTGTATTTCCTGACAGCTCAACAGCAAGTCTACAAAGTTATAGTTTAAGTAAAACAGGAGAGGATTGTGATTATTCTCCTTCACGCGCGTACTTGAGTCCGACTTTCATTCTATCAAATCATAGATTGAAAGAAAAAAGACTTATTTCGAAGTCAAGAAAGTCTGATTTATCTAATGATAGCATTTTGAATGATTTCAAAGCCATTGAGATAACAATGCATTCGCCAGAAAACCAATACTTAAGTGCGAGAAATGCGATGAAATGCGAGAGAAGAGGATCTGACAGTTCTATTCTGTCCAATCATTGGAAAACTTCCTTCAATGAATCATCAATGACAACGTCCAGTACTTCACTTCTTTCGTTTGTTCCGCGATGTTCTGCAATAAATACTTCTAATACGGTATGCAATGATTCTAACATTAGTTGTCCTGAATGTCAATTCAATGATGAAGACAACGATAAATCAGAATTTCAAATTGATTCGCTTCAAGTTATGGACATGTATTGCAATTATGAAGAAGACAGCGCAAATCAAATGAATTTTATGAGTCCGAGCAATAGTCGCGAAGCATTACTTAAAGATTTATCACAAGTCACTTAAATCAGAAATTTTAGAAATTGTTATGTCAAAGAGTTTTATCCGTTATTTATTTATTGCAAATTTTAAAGATTTTTTTGTTGTTGAATTTCTTTCAGAATACTGTTCAATAAATTGTTGTTCAATAGAAAAGTCAAATTATAATAACTTGATATAACTTATAGAATGTATGTTTAAAGTTCAATAAAATTCTAATCACTTTCTCAATTCACTCATTCGGTATTTTAAATAATTTAATACTTTTATTGGACTTCAATCTGTTGTTTAGAGGTTTTTGGATAAACTTTTGAGTATAATAAATATAATGATACTTATATTATGCTCATTCTTATCATCAAAATCATCATTATTATCGTTACATAAAAAAAATTAAATATTAGAAATGAAAGGCAGCAGCTTTTCGATAATTTCTTAGATCTTCAAGACTGCAAAATTATTCGAATGAAAATAAATATCTTATATTAATAATAGTAAAACTATAAAACTTTTAATTAAAAGAAGAAATCGTGATATTTATCCTCAATTTAAGATATTTTAAAATTATAAAATAACTTAATCATAAAATGTACAAAAATGAGCTTAATTTGACTCGAATTAATCTTTTAGTGAATGAAACTTCAATCTAAATATAGTTAAGATAATTTTGAAGTCCTTTGTATGAGATTCCTTTTGATATCTCAATCATTATGACTGATTTGTTATGATTTCGAATAAACAAAATTATTACCATTTGAAAAATCAAAGTTTCCAAGTTTGAGGGACACTAACTTTTTGTGTTAATTCAGACAAACAAAAATACAATAATTCTAATATTCTAAATCTATTGATTCTTTTATCAGAATTTGAAAACTTTCGATTAGTTATCATAAGAGAACTCATGTTAACTAATCTCTGAACGAGAACTCTCTCATTCGTAATATTCTTCATAACTTGTGGTTTATTTACAATTTCATTGAAATTAATTGAAAGCCATGGGGTTTATCAAACCATTGAAAAACTGCGACCCAAACGTTTTCACAGAATTTATATTAGAAGGAATGGATCCCAATTGATAATCGATTTCATTCTTTTGGTCAATTTAGATTGAAACAACATTTAATTGAGTTCCCAAAAGTGCCAAAAATTTCGGCGTATGGCCAGACGTAGCATGATGATTAAATTTTGAAAATTTTGAATTGGAAGCTGTATTATGGTTTTCCATTGAAGTTTTATAGACTTCGAATCTATTTAGGATTGAAGCAAATATGAGTAATTGAGAAAAAATGACAGTTTGCAAACTTTTTCTTCGAAAACTGTAATTCATTGTGAATAATCCATATTTGTTGGAGTACTCAATAGATTCAAAGTGTATAAAACTCCAACGGAAGACAATATAACAGTTTTAAATACAAAATTTTAAAAATTTATTCACCATGCTACGTCTGGCCATACGCCGAAATTTTTGGCACTCTTAGAAACTCAATTAAATGTTGTTTGAATCTAAATTGACCAAAAGAATGGAATCGATTATGAATTGGGACCCATTCCTTCTTAGAATAATATGTGTGCCTATTAGTTATGTAAAATGCATGGATTCAAGTGAATGTGTTTATGCGCACACATAATCGTCACACACATAATAGTCACACATTTACTTTTTGCTATTTCTAGTTTGTTTACTATTTTAAATTACAAATTCATAAATATTTCATTTATTTAATCATTTTTGATAAATTGCTAAGTTTTTTATACAATTAATTATAATTAATATTAATATATATAATAAGTGATGTCTCAAACATCTCATTCATCGAATACATCGAATAATACGGACACAGAAATGGTTAATGCAATCGTTCAGACACTTAAATCCCGCGGAATATTCGATGAGTTCAGACGTGAATGTCTTTCTGATGTCGACACTAAAGTATTTAATTATCTATTTTTATCTAAATATTTTGAATCATTTGTTGAATAATTAAATGAATTTGAATTGATTTTAGCCTTCATTTCAAAATCTATTACAAAGAGTAGACGGATATGTCTCTAGATTTTTATCAGAACAGAAATGGCATCAATTGCTTAATAAAAATCATTTGAGAGAAAGATTACGAACACAACTAAATGAGTGAGACTTTCATTTCAATTGTTATTATTGTTATAATTTAGATATCGATCACTTGTTTTATTTTAATATTATTTAATTTAATAATTATTAGTTATTTTGATAATAATTAATCACTATTTAATGGAAACTCAATTTGATTTGTTATTTAAATTGAATTAAAGGTCAGGAATGTTAAAGTTCGGAATCGAACATTTGGCCGAACAAGTGGTCAGTTTCAAAATGAATTCTCTGTTTTACTCAAAAATTGAATCCGTTGTTAAAGAGTTTTTAGGAATCAAAGAAATTCCTTTAAATCAATGTAACGATAGTTATGTCAAAACTAATGCTTATAAAGATTCACCGGTAATAAAAACAGAAGAAAACGTTGAAATTAAAGTACAAAACATTAAAGTTGAGCCAAAAGAAGAGAAAATGATTGAAGTGTTGCAACCGATGGAAATTGAAACCGATTCTAATCATTCGATTGAAAGCAAAGTATCAAAAGATATAATTGAGAACAGTTTATGTGCCGGAGATTCAGACAATGGATACGTTGATTGGCCGACACCTCCACAGCCAGAAATGCTGACTCCAGAAAGAAATGAATTGAAATGCTCTCCAGTTAAAGAACAAGACATAAAAGAGAGCATTAAATCAAACGATGAATCGAATACAAAACTAGTTGTTGTAAAGGAAGAAAACCTGAAAAATACTTTTACTCACGAAATAAAAGAAAACGAAACGTTTCTATTCTCTAATGTGAAAAAAGAAGAGAAAGTGTCTGATATTGATATTGTTGAAGAGAATACTAATGATGAAGATCACGATCTTTCAGATGTCAGTTCTGTACATACGAGCGATTTATCTGATTTTGACGATGAAATATCTTTAGATGATTCTAATGATGAACTCAAAGACTCCAAGAAAAAGAAAATAAGTTTAAAAGTAGTCAAGAAGATAACGGCTGTTCTTTCTAATGAACAAATCAAGGATAGAGACGATAAACAAAATATTAAGATTCAAAATGAAAGTAATGATGAAAAAGAAATCGATCAAAAAGTTTTAAAAAAAGTATTTAAATCTGAATCAAAACGCATAAGAAAAGTGAATCCAAAGTATGCTTCGGAGGAATTTTCTTCAATTTTTAGTGAAAAAGATCGCATTCAAACCGCAAGTTCTAAAGATGAGACCGAAGAGGAATCCGAAAATTCAAATAACATGTCAGCGAATGAAAGAAGAAAACAGTTTAGATCTACAGAAAGTCATTCAAGTGATCAAAAATTGTGTGTTAAAAAAAGACGACATTCGAATTCATCAGATATAGACTTAAGTTCTAATAAAAGTTCAAAATTAAACAAAAGAATAGAAGAGATTCCGTTTGAAACGAGGTCTTCATCGAGAGCTTCTGCTGAGAGTTCATTATCAGAAACAACACAGGACTCGACGACATCACAGACAAGACCTCATAGAAGAAAAGTCAACAAAAATAGGTATGAGTTGAAAATAAAATTATTATTTTTTGAGTTGAATGATATTTAATGTTTTTTATATGAATATTACAGAAATGAGTCTCAAACACAACAAAGATATAGTGCTTCGGATCTATATAAGCCGAGACCACATTTTTCCTCGAGAAGAACACGTCTGCCCACAACTCCTGACTCTAACACACAATCAAATGATGACTTTGTTATACATGATTTGTCTAAATAGAAAAATTGAGATTCTCTTAAATCTATTTTACACTCAAAGGAAGACATCGTTATGAAGAATAAGTTCACATTTCTTCGGGCAATAAAGTTATCGAAAGTTTCAAATCAGTCCAGTTGTAAGTTATCGGGAATTCAATCTATAATTAGGAAAATAAATAATAAAAATTCATACCATTTAATAATACTGTTGAGCTCATTATGATTTAAAATGTAATAATTATGCGATTTTGAAAATAAAAATTACCGATTCGTGATCTGATAACTGGTCCAAATCTATTAACATTTTATCAATAAATTCATCGGGAATGAGAACCTGAAGCCACGGGCCGTGAATAGCATAGCGTTCACTCATTGAAACGAATGATCCCGAAACGGATGGAGTCACTAATGTTATGGCGAGGTCTCCGACGACACTCTTGAAAGTGAAATGTCTGCCATGTTTTAGTCGTCCTCTTTTCACAAATAAAAGTTAATTTTCGACTTAAGATTTGTTTGAACTTTAATAAATATTACCTCAAAGCCAATGGAAGAAGATTTCCTGCCTCTAAATTGAACTTTAAGTGCAATGATTTGATATATTTAGTTTGCGTGAGTTCTCCTGGTTCTGGAGCACCCGTTTCACTGGCGAAAGACATCCTTGAATTGCACTGATTTTGTTGATCATGAGATACAGACATTGCAGAATTGCAACTGTTTCTACTTTGAGAGGATTTATAAACTGTAGGCGAAAGACCATTACGTGAACACGAATTAGTTTTAACTGTCTTTTCATTGTTTGAATGATTTGAATCAGAATCGTTGTCTTCATTATCTTTATCACTATTATTATTAAGAGAATCATTAGACTCATACCAACTGCATCGCGCACTCACACCACTCAAATTCGATCCCTGAGTAGCGATTCCGTCGTCAACAGCTTCTTGTAGATCAGGATCTAATTCGAAAATAGTTTCTCCTCTTCTCATATCAGTCACTAACCAATAACCTCCGGCACCCGAAACAGATTTCATAAGGTCTATAACTCCGGGTCCATTCCATTGTTGAGCCGCTTGAAGTTCTTCTAAACAGACGCCAACTATTTGTATAAAAGTTACGGATCCGAAGGGTGTTATTGTTTGACCCAATTGTGGGTCTTCTGTCATAAGCATGTGTTGTATTCGTGATTCACTGTTATCAAGAGAGCAATGCCACGAAACGTGATCTCCAGAACATAAAATGTTTTCAGATTGAAATACATATTTAGCCAATGCTTGCATAACAGCCGCGGGCCATGTCGGAGGACTCGACTCTTCCGGTTCACGCTTTAAACGAAATGTCAATTCAAATCCAAAACCACTCGGAGTTTGAGAACCAGAAATTCTTTAATAATTTGAACGTTTTAACAAATTTAATAGCATTCGGATATAAGTTTATTACTTTTGAAGTTTGAAAAAGTAAATTAAACTTTAAGGTTAAGTTTGAATAAATAGAAAATAGAGAATAAATAGAGTAATGAATTACTGATGAACTCTTTGGTCTCCGTGTAAATCACTTAATCCAAAACTAATATAATGCCAATGAGGAGGTATATCAAGATCGGGATCACCATTGTTTTGATACATTGAAATATAATCAAGAGGGTCGGGTCCGCCCAACCTATCAATTATACAATTTTCTATTATTATTATAATTAAGTTTATATTAAAAATGACAATAAATACCAATATTTAAGAACTGCTGTCACTTGTAATGGATTCGGTTGTTCGGGATATGTTCTCATACATGTCTCGTATAGTGATTGAAGACCTGGAGGTATAAGTTGTGGTATTGATTGTGATTGCATTTGTGGTGCACTTATTGTATTATTAATAAGTTGACCACTAATAGTACCACTGGTTCCGTATGAGCCAACTTGTGCTCCATTAAAGTATGTTTCTCTCGATTCTTGCATTTCTTAACCATATATTCTTCTTATTCCTCAATAAATACCAAATAATATGTTAATTATAATATATTTATTCAATCAATAGATCTATAATTCCATTAAAACCACAGAAAAACACAATTTATTGAACAAAGTTATGATTACATTATTATTAATGTTCTTCTCTATGAAAGTGTTTGTCTTAAAACTAATGATTATTGCATTAGAGCTTAACATAAAGTATTCACTATTTTTTGGAAACTTTTCTTAACTTAATCACAAAAATATAATTTTTAAACACTTCATGAAAATGATTATTAATTTAATTATCGAATAATAAGAATAATAATAAGTTATAATTATTAATATTTAAAGATTATTTGACTTATATTATAAAGATATGTTGAAATGTTTTATAAAAGCGAACATTAGTAATGATTATATGATAAAAAGTATTTCACTATTTTAGATATATTTGATTTTCATTTCAATAGAAAATATACACAAAATTCATGCCTCAATACAAATGATTGTTTTTCAGATTCATTTCACTTCAAACGATATCGTGTTTTACTTTCGTTTTAATAACAGATTAATTTTCATTTAATTTCCGCCAAATGTTAGCCAATTATTAATTATTAATATTGAATAATCTTAGCGTAAAATAAATTATCGATTGTTTAAAATAAATTAAACTTGTATTTAATGTGCCTTTTCTTCAATTTATTGACAATCATTTGATTGCATTTCAATATTAAAAATATTAATAAGTTTTAAGTTTTATATTTTTGAATGAATTTATGAATAATATAATATTGGGATTGATATTGATATCAAATTAATTAAATTTATTCGTTATTGAGATGTCTGAAGAACTGGTAATTATTTTGAAATTTGTTGATTAAGTAATAATTGAATTGAATTGAATGTTAAGGATTTGTCACAATTGGAGTTATTATGTAAACAATTATATGAAGCGACGGATACTAATGATAGGAATAAAGCCGAGACCGCACTCGCAATCTTCAGCACTTCTCCAACTTGTCTATCAAAATGTCAATTATTATTAGAAAGAGGAGATGTATTCATACTTTTTATATTATATTCATTTCTATCATTTAATTAATGTTTTCCTCATTTAATACAAACCTTTTAATCAATTAATAGTCATCTTATGCCCAACTCTTGGCCGCAACAACTTTAACAAAATTGGTTACAAGAAATCCAAATATATTATCACTTCATCAACGATTAGACATTAGAAACTATATTCTTAATTATTTAGCTTCTCGTCCAAAGTTAGCGCCATTCGTAACACAAGCTTTGGTTCAATTGTTCGCTCGCATTACAAAACTTGGTTGGTTTGAAACTGATAAAGAAGAGTTTGTCTTCAGAAATGTTATTCCACAAGTTAGACCTTTTGTTCAGGTATTCCTCAACACTTATTCACCGCTCATTCACCACTCATTTACCACTCTTTCATCGCTCATTCATTTCAATCTTTTAATTATATTCTATTAATTTTCAATATGATTATGAAATAGGGATCTGTTGACTATTGTATAGTTGGTGTTCAACTATTATCTCAACTCACGTGTGAAATTAAGTGAGTCTTCATTTGGTTTTCATTTATTTACATATTATTCAAATCATTTTTTGATTATTTATGAAATGGAGTCTAAGATTTTCATTGAAGAGCACTTTTATGCAAAAATTGACTAAAATTCAGTATTTTTTGTCAATTAAGTTAATAAAATCGTTTATATTATAGTCAAATAAGTGGTTCTGACGCAAGTCGTTCGATAACAAAACAACGAAAGATCGCGTCTTCGTTTAGAGACAACCATTTATATGAAACTTTTCAATTAGCGCATGATTTGCTTCGAAGGGCTCTCGAAAGCTGGAAAAGTACTAAATTCATAGACGAAGCTCAACAAACTTTGGTCAGTAATCTATTACGTCTTGCACTCAATTGTTTATCATTTGATTTTATCGGCACCTCTCCTGATGAGTCTTCTGATGATCTGTCGTGTGAGTCATAATTGATGATTAAGTCATTAAATGAATTTAATTTCATTAATTGTTTTATATGTGTGACAGGCGTCCAAATACCTACCAGTTGGAGACCAGCTTTTCTAGATTACAATACATTGCAATTGTTTTTTGATCTCTTTCATTCTCTGCCACAATCATTAGCACCAATTGTATGAATATTAATGCAAATATTAATATAGCTTTTAAATTATTTTAATTGAATTTAATAATTGTCAGGCATTGTCATGTTTGGTTCAGTTCGCATCAGTCAGAAGATCGTTGTTTAACAACACAGAACGCGCTAAATTTCTTATGCAACTCGTGTCAGGCGTTCGATATATTTTAGAAAATCCTCAGGGATTGTCTGATCCCAACTGTTATCATGAATTTTGTCGATTACTCGCTCGGTTGAAGTCAAACTATCAATTGAGTGAACTCGTTAAAGTTGACGGTTATCCTGAAACAATAGCTTTAATCACTAAATTCACTGTTACCAGTCTTCAAGTTAGTCATAACTATTTTTTAATACTTTTCAATTATATTTTTACTAATTCACTGAAAACTAGTTTTTCTCAAAATATTAAATTAACCGAAATATTATAATAATAAGATGTATTTTATATAATCACATAATATAATTACAGATGTGGACGTTTGCCCCCAATTCCATACATTATTTATTGAGTTTATGGCAACGAATGGTAGCCTCTGTTCCTTATGTAAAAGCTTCAGAACCACATTTACTCGAAACGTATACCCCAGAAGTGACTCGAGCTTACATTACTTCAAGACTGGAATCTGTAACTGATGTTATTCGAAATGGATTGGAAGACCCTTTTGATGACATAGGAATGGTTCAACAACAATTGGATCAGCTCTCGACTATTGCCAGATGTGAATATGAGAAAACATGTACATTAATTGTCCAATTGTTCGATCAATCGGCGCAATCATATCAAGAACTGTTACGCACACTTCCAGTCTCACAATTAGATGTTGCGATACAAGAGGGGAGACTCACGTGGTTGGTATATATCATCGGCGCTGCCATTGGAGGCAGAATTTTTCTCAACAGTACTGATGAACACGACGCTATGGATGGAGAACTGGCTTTTAGGGTCTTACAGCTCATGAACTTTACTGATGCCAGACTTGCGCAGGTATTCATTTGAATTAAGTTCTCTTTTTAATGCTTATTATAAATAATTATCATTATTATTAATGATTGAAAGGGTGGCTCATGTAAGAAGTTAGAGCTCGCAATGTTGAGCTTTTTCGAACAATTCCGTAAAATATATGTTGGAGATCAAGTCCAGAAGACCTCAAAGGTTTACAGACGACTCTCTGAAGTTTTAGGTTTAACTGAAGAAACTATGGTTTTAAGTGTATTCGTCAGAAAAATGTGAGATTTCTTTACATTCAATGTTAATATTGTTTTATTTTCAACAAATTTTCAAATTTTTCAGAATAACAAACTTGAAATATTGGGGAAACAGTGAATTGATTGTCACGAAAACACTTCAAATACTCAATGACTTATCAGTTGGTTATAGCAGTGTTCGAAAACTTGTCAAATTAGAAGAAGTTCAGTTTATTCTAAATAATCACACTGTAAGTCATTTTAATCAATTCATGCTATTTTGAACTCTTTCTAATTGTTAATGAATTAAATTTAATTATAAAGAGCGAACACTTCCCCTTTTTGGGTAGTTCTGCACAAATAAATGATATGCGCTGTCGATCAACTCTATACACATCTTTGGGTCGATTATTAATGATAGATCTCGGAGAAGATGAAGAAAAATTTGAACAATTTGTGATGCCTTTAACGTGTATGAAATTATTTATATTTATATTAAGTTTAAGACTTTTACAAAATTATGATTTCATTGGTTTTCAGCCGCTTTCGATGCTTTGGGAAACTTATTAAAAACGAATACTATTTTTAATGTTGAAGAAGCAAAGGTAGGAAAAAGACTTTTTAGACTTTGAAATTAAAGAAATTAATGAATAATTATAATTAATTAGAAAGCATTGATTGGAATCGCTCGTGATCTTCGAGGTCTAGCGTTTGCGTTCAACACAAAAACTAGTTTTATGATGCTTTTTGAGTGGATGTATGAATTGTTCTTAAAATCTATTCAATTGATGCAAAAATATTAATGAATTTATTTAATTAATGATTAGATATCCTTCTTATACACCAATACTTCACAGCGCAATAGAGTTATGGTTTCACGACCCACAGGTCACTACACCTGTACTCAAATTGATGGCAGAATTAGTACAAAATCGTTCTCAAAGATTACAGTTTGACGTTTCGTCACCGAATGGAATACTTCTATTTCGAGAGACGAGTCGAATGGTTGTAAATTATGGGACACGTATTTTAACATTAGGAGAGATACCAAAAGATCAAATCTATCAGTTAAAGCTCAAAGGAATTTCAATTTGTTTTTCAATGCTTAAGTCAGCGCTTTGTGGCGGTTATGTTAACTTTGGAGTATTTCATCTCTACGGCGATACTGCTCTTGACGACGCTCTCAACACTTTTATTAACTTATTATTATCTATACCTCAAACTGATTTATTGGTATAAATTCACTATAAATTCAATATAACAATCGTTTTATTAATAACTTATTCTCAATTTGTTTCAGAACTATCCCAAATTGAGTCAAACGTATTATGTATTATTAGAATGTTTAGCTCAGGACCATATGATTTTTTTAGCCAGTTTAGAGCCAAATGTCTTTCTTTACATTCTTTCTTCCATTTCTGAGGGACTCAACGCTTTAGACACAATGGTCTGCACAGGTTGTTGCGCAACACTTGACCATATCGTCACCTATTTGTTTAAATGGTTGTCAAAGACAACTAAAAAGCCAACTTCTAGTGGAATAGTTAGAGAAAGTGAGACGTGTCTCAAAGTATTGGAAATGCAACCGGAAATACTTCAACAAATGCTTTCCACTATTTTAAATATAATTATGTTCGAAGACTGTAGAAACCAGTGGTCAATGTCTAGACCATTATTAGGACTTATTTTATTAAATGAAGAATACTTTAATCAACTCAGACAAAGCATTGTTGGACAGCAACCAACTGATAAACAGTCATCAATGGCTCAATGGTTTGATAATCTAATGGAAGGAATTGAGCGAAATCTACTTACGAAGAATCGCGACAGGTATTCATCATATACTCTATTGTTATCAACTCTTATATTAATATTTGATTTCTATTTAAATGATAATCAATAGGTTTACTCAAAATTTATCTGTATTTCGTCGTGATATAAATGATTCCCTGAAAGGTCCGGCTTTAGTGAATTCGACCTCAAATACTGTTGGAAGCGGTGATAATATGATGAGTTGACTTTATTTTCTAAATTAATTTATTTTTATAATTCTACTAAAATCTAGTTTTGTTTTAAGTGGAATATAAATAAAATATATATAAATTTTCATTTTATGAGTAATAATAAATTTTTAAATGTGAAAATTGTTTTTATTTATCAACAGTTATTTAATTTTACATTTATTTAAACTAATTTTTCGGACATATAATGAATATGAGAATGAAATGGTGTGGTCTTAAAGTTTAAAAATTGCTTTAAATAATTGGAATGATAGGTATTTTCTATAAGAATTATTATAATTATAATAATCTAAAAGTTGAAGTGAATCAAGAGATATAAAATATAGAGCAGAAGATCCTTTTGAACCGAATTAGAATTGAACAAAAAGTTATTTCACGATCATATGATTATACGAATTATTCAATTGTATTATAATTATTAGTAATAGTTATTTCGTTACATAAGTATAAGATCTTGAAGGCGAGTGTAAAGCATTATTTACGGCCGATTCTGGACTCAAAAAATCCCAAATAAGAATAGTGTCGTCATGAGAACTGCTCACTATCTGAAACTCATCAAATTGTAACCGAAATACTCTACCCGTGTGTTCTACTAATGTTCTCAAACAAAGTGTACCCGCAGGTGAACGCGGATCGAGTGCTGCCGACAAATCCCATACCTTTATCTTACTATTAAATTAATTAAACAATTATTAATAACTTATATATAAACAAATGATTTGATCGACTAATGACTAACCCATCATAGGCTCCGCTGACGATACGTTTGTTATCAAATCTTATACAACGAACTAATTCTTCGTGTCCTTCCAATACTCTTAAACATGTTCCGCATTCAATATCCCATAATCTGAAAATATTAACAAATAAAGCAATTGTCAATTTTACTATTTTTATAATCGCCCTAATCTTAAAACCAAAATAATTTTTATCATTTTTTATCATTCAAACGATAATTTATTCTAAAATAAGTAGTTTAAAAACCTTTGATACCAATCCCACAACCCTTTAATTTTAAAACCCACGGCACAGACACCCCGATCGAGTGGGCGACCGATCATCGTATATAACCATCACTTAAACTTCAAGACAACACTACAGACTTGCGAACAAAGGTTATTATAACTATTATTTGGGCGAAT
>JAQFXV010000781.1:0-17999 GCA_034694065.1 Camisia spinifer
GTTATATTAATGCATACCATCATTGGCTAAATTGAGAAAATCAACCAAAGCTTTAGTAGGATTGAGTCTATTGTAATCAGAAGAGTGTTCATTGAAATCACTCTCGGCTTCATTACTCCAACTCTCGGGCAAACTGTTTGGTTGCAATGACGGATCATTCAATACTGGATGAGAAGAACTCAAATGATGACCCATTGGTAATGGCTTTAAATAATTTATATTTTTATCAATAATTCCATCAACGATTTCGTTCGGTTTTTTACTAGTTTTATCACTATTGACAACATTTGAGTTATTATTAGCTTTTTTACGCCGCAAAAGGAAACGACGTCTATGTTTTTTAAGGCTTACGGTTTCGCCGTCAGGAATATTATTTGTTTGAGAGCCGGTTTGCATCTCAATCGATTGCAATAATGAACTCAACTTTACGAGCTTTACTTGTAATTCATTCAACTCTTTCTGAATGTGATTCGAATCTGTTTCAAGATTTGAGTCTAGAATCCAAGCGACAACTTTTGAATTGGTCTCAATTGGTGTTGAAGCAGTCGTTCCGACAATGGCTGACCGAATAGGAGTCATAACATTGATTCGATTTCCGAAAGAGATTTCGTGCTGACGGAAAAGTCTGTGATGTCTTAACATTGCGACCCAATGCATAAATTGAATTCTGTTTTTAACTTTTATGTGATAAATAAATTCTTCTGTATCGATATCAATACGTTTAGAGTTCTTTTTGGTTGAAATCACAGACAATCCGACATCAACTGAACCGTGAATTTTCCCTTTCATCATATCGTTAGGACTTTTCGAATATGAAAGGATTCCGTTCTCCAAATTGAAGTACCGCTTATGCCAGCCTTTGGTTTATTTGTTTAATATATTATATAAGTGTTAATTAAGTGAGGATTAAGACTACAATTGTTTGTTGTTAAAAAAATAGAGATAAGAATAATAAGAGAGCAAACATACCCTTTAGAGGCCATTTTCGTCGTTTATATAAATAACCATCAAATTTGTTCGGTTTCTCTTCACATCTTTGGCCATCTTTAAGACCCTCTAATATTTCCCATTCATTTCTTCCTTTACTCTTTTTTTTATGATACGATTGAACAGATTTTTCAGAGTCATCATATTCTGGCTTTTCGTTCGAACTATCAACTGATGAACCGTTTGGTCCCGTTATTATTGGAAGTGATAACATATTCTTCCGATTTTCTGATTCTTGTGATACTGAATGAGTGCCAACACTTTGTTCCTATTAATTAGTATTCAATAATAAAATTATAATAATTGAGAAATAATAAAACAATATTTAAAACAAATGAAGAGTAAGTAATGCTCACAGAATCAGATGTTTGAATAGATTGTGTTTCAGTTGATTGAAGTGACAAATCATTGAAAGGTGTTATTATATTTATTAAGTTCTGGCCATTTGTATTATTGGCTTCTTTTTGAGTCAATGTATTTGTTAATGACATTATATTTTCATCTATTATTAATATGTTTCAAGTTTTCATTCAATATAATGCGATAATAAGAGTAATATCTAATCAATTGATTTCACACTTAATATTATTTCAATGGAAACCTTATCCAACTTTTCAATTCGTTTCAAATGTCATTAATTCTAATATTGAATAAATAAATGATTAAAATTAATATTCACTAAACTTAATAATAATAGAGATTTCAATTTTTTATTTATGAAGTTTTAAATATTTAACTAATATTTACTTACATTTATATCTTTAACTCAAATGATTATTTGACTCACAATTTAATTACTTATTAGTTTAATATTAATAACACATAAATATTTTGATAAATTATAATTTAGTTACGAATTATTTTTGAAAAATTGATTTTAATATTGATAATCATTTTGAGCATAATTTTCATGAAATAAACTTAAATATTTTATACAATAATTTATACATGAACTTAAATTAATTTATATAATGACTAAATATCTAATTATAAAATAAAATCATGAAAAAACTATTTGAGTAATGATTAATATTTAGATAATTTGTTAATCACGATAAAAATGAATTAAATTGAATGCGTATAATATAGTCCTTAATAATAATAGTTCTCAATACATGAGTAAATGCGATATCAATACCGATATATTGACATCGAATTAAGACATAACAAAACCCTAAAACTTATGCTAAACTTTCTTAAAGATAGTTATCATTCATCAATATCAGCATTACTTTCACTTTCGTGTCATATTTATCAATACTCTATTGATATATGATATAAAAGTAAATGTAAACTATTATAACCATTGATTAATTTGATATTCAGTTAATTACTTGATTCATAAATTTTTCAGAACTGAAATACTTTTATATGATTTCTAGTGTAATCATTTCAATGCAATACTATTTCCTGTAATTAAAAGCTGACATTACGCCAAATCTATAGTTAGACAAACCTTTACAAAACTACTCGCGAGAAAAAAATAAGTTAAATTAACTAAAAGAACAACTTCTAGAGTGAGACCTTTTATTTGTTTTCACTAAAATTTCATGTCAATATAGATGTAATACAGATATATTGATTTTTTTATAAAATTTTAATTCATATTATGTATGAATAATTCAAAGATAAGTTGCATGATAAACATGATGCATAATATGCTCGAGAAATGAGTATGATCTTTAAAATAGAAGTTTGCAAATATTGAGTCCTAAACCGAGAATTGAAACGATTTTTAGTGCATTATTTTAGTATATTTTTGAACTTTGATTGAAGTTGCAAAGTGTTGAATGGTTAAGCATTAGCTTATGATGATTTGCACACCAGAATATGATGGTTGCATCATGTTTTTGGATCATTATAACACAAATCCAATCTTCAAATAATCCTACAAAATATGAATCAAGTTTTAAGCAAAAAAAATCCTTTTGATTTTTCGAATAAAATTTAATTTTTCTCAAAATGAAATTTTTGGACATTACTTTTTCGGGCAAATCAAATTTGTATTACGTACCGAATAAAGTATCATGCTAAACAAGTAAAAGTTATAATAAATTCACAAATAAAGTATTTATTTTCAATTGAAAAATCAAGATTAATGCAAAATAACATATTCTTCTGTTAGAACCTTAAAAGCTTATTGTTTGGAATTAAACTACAGAATAAATACCCAGAAACTAAAACTGAAGCAATCAAATCATTCACTTTTAAAAATTTTGAGAATAATATTTTTCTAATGATGTACAGGTCTAAAAAATGGTTGTCCCGTACCTTAAAGCAAAAACTGTAAGAGTTAAACCAATTTCATATTCGAATTCTACGTCAAAAAATACATATAAATTGAGAATTTGAATCACCTAGCTCAAACTTATAGTAAGCAAATTGGGTTATTCTCAATATTTTGATTTGTGCTTCGATTTGAGGATAAAAAATTGCACAGCAAAAATCTTTATCGATAGGGACAAATGGATCTGTTCAGGAGCTGAGTCTATAGCCGGACAGACCCACACACAGATTTTGAATATTATTATAGATTTTAACAAGCGTTGGAATTAAGCTGAGATGAATATTAAACTATAACTTGATTTAAGAGCTAAAGTATTAATAACTATAATATTAGTGACTAGTATTATCTGATTCAAAGTGCTTACTGACAAATATAGTTTTATATAGTATTCAGAAAAACAATTGAGCATTTAATTTATTCAAATCGATTGGATTATTAGCAGTAATAAAACTTATGAATGAAAAGTTAAAATTATTAACTATTTAATTCTCATTTTTGAAGGTATAGTGTCTAAGCTTAATGTACAGGTACTACTATTGTGTGTTATTATCCAGTATAAATTCGGGGGTTTCTTACAGACCATAATTCAATATAAACATTCTTCATTCAATGCATTCTAATTTAATAACACCCTTAATATAGAGATCATTTGAAATTTGTATGAATTACAGTATTCGTGAGTTCAAAAAGTACACTACATTATCAATGTTAAAATGGCAAACAGTTATTATGAACTTTATAAATATCAGGACAATGGAAAGGCACGAATATTTCGAGCGATTATGAGTATAATAAAGCCTTAATCATTGTCTTCATCTTCTACAGGATCATTAAATGCATTTTTAGTAAGTTCTTCTTCATCATTAACTGATCCAACTGTGTTGTTAGTTGAGTAGCACATCATTGAACATCCACAACAAACTAATCCAATCAAAACAACTCCAAGTCCGGCACCGATTAATAAAACAAGAATAAGCCATAGATTACTATCTGGCTGTTCCATAGCTATTGCCATAAGAATCACGACTCCCGAAGCCGCTAATATTATACCAAAAATTATTGCCAGTCCAGAAGCACAATAGCAGGCCCGCGACTTGCTTTTCATTTTAATTTTTAGTTATTTAGCTTATAAACTGTTTTCTCAATTACTTTAATACAAACTAAGCTTCAAATCTTCAATGATTCGGATAAAAATATAACTCAACTAACTTTCTATTCATTCATAAGTTAAGTTATATTTGAAAAGTGAAATACACTTTGATATAATGTCGCTCACAATAACTGTTTCTATGCGACGCTTTTTTGACCAAAACATCTAATAAATTATAAAAGAAACAACAAGCTCAATATGGTATATACCGTATATAAGCTCAATCTTAACACGAATATTAGTTATTATTAAGCTATGCGTATTGTCTTCTGCTTTAATGAACTAAAGTTAGACTTCGAATGGAAACTTCTCATGAAAAAACTAGTCTTTTCAATCTTAGTGAGTGTTCTTATATTTCCAGTAATTAATTAAACAATATGAACTCGTACAACAACAAATTCAAAACCAATCTTTGACGATGCCCGAGCAGTGGTGGGGTCAGATCAGATTCTAATTTTTCTCAAATTGAAGGGGAAAGGGGTAGAAATTATCTTTAGAGTTTACTATAAGTCAATCAAATTTTTGTCAAAACTATCTTTTTTGTACAGTTCATTCCCAATTTTCTTATAAAACTTTAAATTTGCCCAAATAATCAAAAATCGATGAATTAAGCAAATATTCTTTTTATCTTGCTACTTTTTCCTGTAAATCGGAAAAGATTACCCTGTTTTACAAAATGTGTGTTGTTGGGTCAATTGGTGTTCGTTTGATCAGCTAATTCTAGATCTTTTCAAATCACTTAAAATAATACAATAATTTGAAATAAACCGATTTAATACTTTACAAACCAAATTTTTATTAAGTTTATCTTTTATAACAATCACAATGTTTAATATTTAATGAAATAAGAAAACACCCAAACATTTTGCTCTAATGTCTTCCACTGAATTTAAACTTTGAATTGGACTCACATTTAAATGAGAACACTTCTCATTCCATTTGAGAATTCGATTAAAAACATCAAACAAAGATTGCTCAGCATTCTATTGAATATAATATTTTGAAGATAAGATATCTTTGAGGATAAGTTTATAAGAGTTTTCGAGAAAAAAAATCTCAAAATAATAAGCTTAATTAACTTTAAACCTCATTTGAAATTATGAAATCCAAAACTAATCATTTCAAGGATAACTTTTACTGTAAGTTTTATCCTCATAAAGCTCTTTATCCATTACTATCAATTCTAGGTATCTATAGTTGATGTGAATGCTTAGAGGCAAACAATTTTGACTATTATTTTTTAAACTTTTAGTTTGAATAAGTAGTAAAAACAGATAAATTAGATATTTCCTTAAAATTGGTAATGTTTAGTTCTCAATATAATTGACAAAACTATATTCTCATTTTTCTATAAGCAACCGTTTAATTGATTTTATGCATAACCACAAGTGACTTTATCGTATTTTTCTTTTTCCAATTTATCAATTTTGATTTATTTTGAGTACAATTTTTCAAAATTTGAAATGCATAATTAACATAATATTATTTTTATGTGATCTCATAAACAAAATATTTATTTTTTAGTGCTCAAAAGCGTTGCCAGACGTAAAGGAATCGCCTGTAGAGTACAGGGATTGAGCTCTGAGTATAGGCTGAAGGGAAAGGTGATTCCTTGAAAAGCATATATCCAGGTGAATACTTTATCATAGATTTTCGGAAACTGATGTAGAATTAACAAAAAATATTTTTATGCATATAGTGTAGCGTAGAATGAATTCTCTCTAATATAAATCCATTAATTTTTAATTTTCACTATTCTATTGTTTGTATTTAATTCAAAAAATTTGTTGCAAATAATAATCAACTGATTAGGGCCTTCGAAAATCAAATTCAAAATATAAAATTTTCAAATAACTTGTAAGCTTTCATTTTTAAAATTATGATCTTTTGAAAATTTTTGTCCAGGAAAGTACTGGAATAATCAAAAATATAATAAAAAACCAAGGAATTACTATAAAACACCTAGCAACGCTAATGCTCAACAATCAATTGTAGTTTTATACCTGCATGAAAAAGATTTGCATTACAATAAACATATTGATTATATGATTTTTCTTTGAACTTAACATATCAACTCATGTATTGTATATATGTGTATACAACTATTATGCAAATTTGTCAAGTTATATCGAATTCTTTGTTTTCATATAACTTCTATTTGTGTTGGAAACGTATTAACGTATTTTTAATTTTGTTCGATTGTTTTTCTTTATGCAATCTTAAGGGAAATTATTATTTAAAATTTTATTTCACTGAAAACTGTGTTAATTTTCAATATTTAAGTGTCAATGAGAGCATTATTTCGCTTAATTTACTCGCTCTCAAAGTTGGAGCTTCAATCTCAAGCTTGAGCTGCGCTTCTGACTCACAGGATTTCTGAAACTTAAGCTTTGAGCGCAGCTTTTGTGCATCACTATTGTATGCCATTTTCTATAGGCAAAATTGCAACTTCATATTAAATCTGATATTTTTGCGATTAATATTTTACTGCTCTAATTTCCTAATCGATGCACTTTTCATAGTTTCGAACCTCTTGAGCCACAGAGAAATTGTCAGATTCGGTGACTTTACAAAGTAGGGTATAGTTTAATTACTACTACTTAATATAGTTTTTATTTTTCTAACTTATACTACGTTTTAGTTTTCAGAGTATTTTATTTTATTAAATAAAGTTTTTATCGACAGTTTCATTCAGCAAATAAATTATGAAACATTAATTATAAATTAAACTTTTTGCTAAGTATTAGGAGTTTAAGAACTTATTTAATAATATATGATATAAATTAGTATTTCGATGAATGTATGCTTAAGGATTGCGGAACTTTATAGATTTGGATATTATTCAAGCATTTATTCAAACTTATATCATTCTCTCAGAAATGATTTATCGTAAATATTCTGTAATAAGAAAAAGCACTCATTGATTAATATACTTTCATTTTTATTGATATGAATTTGTTGATATTATTGTTTGAAAAGTTATTTATCATTGAGGTCTTCAACCTATAAATCGATTTTTGGCTTATCATTGAATATGAATAAGAATAACACAATTCAAGCTAATAGTGTTAAACTAACATTAAAAGTTTTTCAGAAGTAACTGTTATATAAAATTAATATAAAATATTTTAATTACTATCACAAGACTTGATATTCTTTTAATATATGGCACATTTCTGTGACAAAAAATGAATTACAGAATAAAATCATTATCAACATTAAAGTACAGCATTTAAGTAATAATAATAATAATAATAAAAAGAGTTTTAGTGAACTTTGAATCATTAATATATGAACCATTATTAACAAACTTTTAAAAAAGTTGTTTTGCACGACTATCCGGTCATTCACTTACACATTAGGTTTTTATACATTAACGGAGACATTAGTTTGATTTTTTATGTTAAATGGTTTTTGATTGTGAAGAAGTGTTGCTCCCCAGTAATGATCTGTCGGACCTTTTCCACAATGATAAAACCATTTCCATTTTTGACTTTTTTCATCGTAATACCAATAAATATTTCCCGTAAGAGCTGCCAAAGTTAGAAGAATCACCGAAGTTAGGAGTGAAAGCCATAAAAAGTTACGAATCAATGAAGAATATTCGTTAGGAATTACCCAAATCGGTATCAATAGAAAAGGTGTTATTGTGACTAAAAAAATGATTTATATTTAGTTTCATTTACAAATTTGCTTGCAATCCATCCCTCATAGAAAGGTTTCAATTGATCTGATTTTTAAAAAATTTCCTGATTAATTAATTTAATTGTTCTCTTTTTCAAATTAATTTTTTTAATCACAGTTTGAAAACATTAAACACGATTCACAGTGAATGCAAATAAGTTGGAATTTAATAGAGGCAGCATTAATACAGTGAGAATAAATTTTTTTTGAACAATCAATAAAATCCTCACACAATCTTCTAAAAAACTTATTTCACTTACAGATATATAAATTTTTACTTTAAAATTACAATTATCTTTGGTTTTGCATAAGTTATACATTCATTTGAGAGCATTTATAAACATGTATATATCTGTCAATTTGAGCTCTAATAAGTTATAATATTTAATACAAAAAACATAAATAATATTTAAAGCTTTAGTATAAGTGAGTTTAGCAAACCCTTTGAAATTACCCTATAACTTTGGTATGTTTTTCGAACAAAAACCCTTATACATTAGGATTAATCGAAGATAATTTTAGTCCTTGATAAAAAGGAGTCAAAATTGAAGCCAAAAAAGTTTATTATTTCGATTATGAGGCAATGGATTGCGAGGAAATGATAGTTAGGACATAAAACGAACCTAATATAATGCCAATGATAATGATAATGAGTGAAACTGATTCACAGAACAACTGACGTCTATAGCGTTGTAGTTCCTGTTTTGCTGAAAGCCTTATCGAATTCACAGACCGTTTATTATTATTGCTGTAAATAGTAATGAAATATTGTCATAATAAATAATTACATGTATTCATAATATGTTCAAAAACTGAAACATTTGAAACTCATTAAAATAACATTTCCCTTAAAAACTATACAACTTTTTTGAAAAGAATACAAATTTAAAAACAGTTCTTCTGAAGGACATTATTTTAAATTGATTAAAGTTGGGTAAATGTGTCAAAAGTCATTACTTCACTTTCTATAAAATGATTTAAGTTTTAATCTATATTATGACAAATTTGCATTAAATAAATCATTTAAATGACCGCTTTGTACACATATCCGTTTTATTTTCATTTTGATAAACTTGCAAAATTGTTAAATTGAGGAAGAGCTTAGCTTTTAATTACAGACTATATTAAAAACTCAATTCGCTTGTAAACCTTCGCTCAAATATTTTAACATCATTTTGAGGAATCATTTTATGTAAGGACTCGAAGTGGAACACTTTTCCTGATGTGATTGATTTTTTCATCAAATGATCAATTTTTGTTCAAAAACAATCGATGTAAAAAATTGAAATTTGAATAATTTTTTGCAAAAAAAATCCAGAGCCTTAGTAAAATTTGATCAGACAAGAGTCAAATGAATGCTATGTTATTAATTTCTTTGCATTCCGTTGAAATAGAGCCCAAAGAAATATTTTCCACTGGATTAATCTCTCAGTCACAAAATGAACCTCAAAACTGGGACACATCTGTTAGTCTACTTTTGAATAAAAAAGAGGGAATTTTGTGCTTTTTCGCATCTTTATTGTAATTTTATGCTTATTAATTGAAACAATTGAAAGTAAATTAGTCCTTTGAAATGAGGTATACGGAAGCGAAACTAAAAACACGAGGTTTTCTATAGTTATATTAAGAATTTATAATTAATCAATATTTAGTACAATTCAATAGACGAGGCTGTTTGCCAATAAGCCATTGTTCAACATCTTGACAACTGTAGTTAGTAATCAAACTTTTCTTAATCGGAAGTAAAAGTGGCTCAAATTAAATTAAGTCTCTTAAATACCACTAATATTCATGATTGTAACTTATTTCAAATATGTAGAGCTCAATTACATTCTAACATTTATCAATTATTTTCAATCAGTTAGTCTTTCATCTAATTATCGTTTGAATTTTTCGAAAACCTACTGTAGTTCACGACTAAATACATCTAAAATAATTATTTTGATTGAGTGTTTATTGAGTGGTAAAACTAGTTTTTTTTAGTTTATAAGAAAACAGTTTTTCTAAAATCTCAAATAGATATGTTTTTACTAACGTTTTTCACCTCTATTAAATTTGATTCTTTGAAAAATTTATATTTTTCCTTTAAATATGAATTGAAATAAAAATTCCAAATCGTCAATATAATCAATTAATATGTAAATCTAAATTCAGTGATCGATAACATGAAGAATCAAAGAAACGAAAATTCTTATGAGAAACTTTGTTTTATTTGCTTATTTGAAAAAAATCATAATAGTATTTCATAATATCAGATTCAAATTAAGTTTAATTCAATTTAATTTAACTGCTTATCCTGAAAAAATTAATAATTTCTAATAATTTCAAAATTGAAAATCGAAAATAGAATCTTATTCTGAAATATAGTATTTATTCAGTTTTTTGTGTCAATCAAATTAAAAAATTATAAATCGATTGATGATTTCATATTCTGTATATGAAAAATGAGTTTAATTTGAATCGAAATTTTCGAATATTAATCAAAAAAGAAAAAAATTAGAATCCTTATACAATGAACGAATAATACTAAATTATTCATTTTTCGGACTCAACTTAAAATATTTCGAAACTTATTTGAAAACTTTTGAGTACATCGCTTACCAATTCAAATAAATAGTATCATTCAAATGATGGTTATGTTGTTTTTGGTTCATTCTAATGATTAACGTATAATTTCGTTCTAATACTTATCGCAAAAAACACTAACAATGAGTTTTATAAGTGTTTATGAAAATATTTCGATATCATTGATATGAGTAAAATAACTCGAATGCTTTGCTTGAAAATATGTGATCAAAAACTTATTGAACTCAAAATGACACATCTTTTTTAAGTCAAAATGTTCGTTTCATGCGAAACATCCTAAATAAAGAAACAAACTCGAAAACTGGTTCAAAAAGTTTAAAATTATTAGATAAAGGATATGTAACTCAAATGCTTTCTTGAAAATTAAAACTACTTTATATCAAATATTGTTCAGGAGATGCCAGAAAAATTAATTGACGTTTTTTCATGTAATTATGCAAACATTTTTTTACTGACATCTTTATTTATCATAATATTTGCATTATAATTGAGTTTTCATGTGATTATAGGCCTGAAAAATCAGACGTCTTATCAATTATACAATTAAAGATTAATATTTAATTTTGATTTTTCATCAATTTATAGGTATAATAAGTTTGGGTCAAATCTTCAATTTAAGGTGAAAACTGCTATGAATTTCCAAAATTATGTTCGAAAATTCAAATTTTCGAACATTTCTGTTGATAGTGCACTAAATTAATCCAAAATACGTCTGCTTTATATGATATCATTTTCTATTAGAGAAACGATTTCAAAAAAAACTAACAATTAACCTAAAAAGATGTACAATAAGGTTTGGAAAGCTTAAAAAGAAGGTCGTTAGTAAAAGTAAACTAACTATTCACGAAATTGATTTGAATATTTATCAATATTTTCAAATAAAATATTTCAAATTAAATAGGAATAATTTTTTTCAATAACATAGAATATAACCTCGACCCTTATTTTCTTTTTGATAAATCATATTAAGAAATTTAAAATGAAAAAGTTGGTATCTTACTATGGTATCTAATATTATAATTACTATTCATTGAATAAAGTTTCAAAAAGTTAATCGAATTAGAATTCGAAATTTCAAAACATTATGAATAAAACTAAATTAATGTCGTTGTAAAGATTTTAGTAAAAAAATTAATTGAAGATACATTAAATATTATGCAAGTTAAACTCCAAATTGAAAGTAAGAATAACCTAAATATTAATCGAACTTTCAGTTAATCAAAACACAAAAAGTCAATTAATGAATTGCATTATTTTTTTGTTTTTTGTTCAATATTTTTCATATTGTTTGTTCATAATAAATACTGCAATTTCTTCAATATTAATCCATTAAACCATTCTTACCTTAGTTTTATTGATATTTTATTTTGTTCAGAACTTCTATTTTTAGTTGAATTCTTCTTTTGAGCGGGAAATTCAGTTATAGTTGTATTTTGAGAATGACTATTGTCACAAGTTTTAGTTCTCACTTCAATATTCGGATTTGGAATACCATTTTCTTCAATGACTGAATCATTTTTAACGGTTGATTTACTACTTGATGGAATAGCAGGTGATATTTTCTCATTATTAGTATCTAAAGCTTCAGCTCTCAAGTGGTGATTCGGTTGACAAACATATTTCAAACAGTTCTCTTTATTATCTTTTGATTCACTATTAAATATCTGATCCGCTGGAGTAGTGTATTGTTGTCGCTTGTCTTTAATTTTTGTGACACCAATAATTTGTTGATTATTATGGTTTAAATGATGAGAATGATAAGTATCAAAATTAACAGCTGAACCTTCTTCGATGTCATACATTGTAGACGTTAATGAAAATGGAATAACTTTCGAAACATTGCCACCAAATCGTCTATTTTGCATATAATTATAATTTGGTTTTATATTATTCACCTTAAACTTATTATTGGAAATATTTTTGCCTCTATTAGCCATTCTTTCGTTTAGTTTATCAGAAGAGAGACTGAAATGTCTTACTCCTAAGACCCAGTTTGATGTACTGTGACATGAATTTGGCCCGTTTTCTAGCAAAGTAGCGCTTCTAGTATTGATCAAAGAGGCAGAAGTGGCTGAAGCAGTTCCTCCTCCTCCTTGATCTGGAATTTCAAAGCTGTTCCCGCTTTGAGTTGAATCAATATCGTCATCAAAATCAACTTTGATTCCATCGAATGACGATCCAGAGTCATACTCTTCCATCATTCATCAGACTATCTTATTTGGCACTACATTGAAAACTTTGACAAAAATTGTGTTTTACCTAAAGAATGAAGTCATGTGTGAGGTTTTATGCTATCTGTAATGCTTCTTATATCTTAATTTCACGATCATTCGTATGTTTAGTGTCCTTCTGACTTCAGTGAACACTTCTTTCTCGAAAGTTTTCAAAAACAATGGTAAGTAAAGGGGTTTTATGAGTAAACCGGATGTAACCCAACTGTTTTCTGTTGAAAAACTAATTAAATGAAAAGCACTTACAATACAAATGTATCTGAAAGACAAGTATCTAAAGTGTGCCACAACTAAAATTGCGTAATAATAAAAGTTACCTTTTCTTAATAGCTGTGACCATAATTTCCGAAATAAAAACAAAAAAGCGCTTTAAATTTTCTGAGTAAATAATTTTGAACTATTATTTTGAAGTGTGGGTAAAATTATTTGACCGATTCATTGCTGTTTTAATTCTACACAAATATTATTTTTAATCCCAATCTTTATTTTGAGACAAACAGTATAAAGATGTAAACTTAGACATAAAACAAGCCTTTAAGGGATATGTTTTCTTATTCTTTTTCTAAAAATAAAGTTTAAGTTTCAATGAGAAAATTCTTCAATACTTCAATTGAGAAGTGTGTTGACCCGAACTTCAAGTAATTTCTGATTATAAATGAATAATTTTTTGCATTTGGGTCACATATTTGTGACTCTTAAGTATTATAATTTATATATGAATTTGATGTTGAAATACTTCAATGTTAACATGCAATCCCTCCTCCATCAGAGCCCACATCTTCATGTTTTTGAAAAAGAGGTACTTAATAAATAAGATTAAAAAGAACAACTAGAAAACTGGATACTCAGCAAACAGGCAAAAGAGGTCAACAAACTTTCACTGCACACAAGTTGAGATCGAAAAATAGCTTTTTCTATATTTTCATAAGTTTCTTAATATAGAATCATTTATATGACGGGATCTGATTTGAGCCAAATCAATAAAAATCGAAAACTTATTATATTGTAAACTATATTTTCCCTCATAGTTGTGATGGTAAGGCATGACATGTCTTTATTGATTTAGGTCATGGAAATTGAGAGTAGAGAACTATTTCGTGAGTCCATTTCTCATTAAATTAACTTTTGTAGTGAAGTTTATATTGAATAAATTGAATATAACTTGAATTTAGAATTACATAAAACTTCAATTCAGAACAATGTTTATGATTGAAACAAATGTTGAGTCAAGAAATAAAAGCGAATCAATTTTAGGTTCGATTTATTTTGAACTATAAATTAATGTTTCGAATGATTTGTATTTGGAAGTTGACATTTAATGTTTAATTAATTACACAAATATGAGAAAAGTTAATGGGACCATATATTAGGGTCAAGTTATCTCAAGTGACTCGATTGCCATGTTCTTCAACTCATTTTACACGAATAGTTTCATTATTTTCATCAATAATATCAAATTTCATCAAAAATAGTTAACAGTAATTAATATATTTAGGTTTAAGTTAAATGAATAGAAAAAAGGTTAAGTAGAGTTAATTAGTGTAATGTGCGTTTCAATCTATGAGGTATATATCACTAGATCTTAAGCTTCGAGCAGATGCAACACTTGACGCGTAGTGTCGAGTGCGAGCTATTTCGAGTTCACGTTTTCGTTTGTCTTCTTTTGATAAATACAGACCAATAGAACTGACTCCCAGAAAAAATAGTAGTCCTCCTAATAGTAGAAATACAATACCAGTTATCCAAATGGCTTCGGGATTAGATGGTGAGGAACCGAATACCTGTTATCAAATACATATTTCATTACCCTTTCATGTTAACTAAATATAAAAGAATACCATTAAAATGATTCCAATGAAAAATACAAATCCTGAAATACAGCAACACAAGACTCCTAAACTAAAATATCTTTTTGGTGTTTTTTGTTCCAAATTTGGTACACTATAGTATGACATTCCCGTTATTGAACTCATTATTATGATTTCCACTTTCAATTAGTGATGCGAACAATGAATAACCATTCTTTGGCAGAATCGAGTTTCAATTATATGGTTCTGAAAAAAACGTTTCAATATTTTAAACGATTCAAATTTTTCAAATTCTCATTAATTATATGAAATTAAATATAAGTCAAATTATATAATCGAAATTATCGATGTTTTATAGCGAAAGTTATACTAACTTAATATAATATGAATATAAATGTGAAAATATATACAGTAAAAAGTGATTTCAGTAAAGCTCTAACGTCTTAAGAAAATTCCTGAAACGAGACACCTTTCGCTTTTGGCTTCAATTTTTATTCAGTGAAAATATTAAACCAATCATTCTATTATTAATTCGAAATTTTCAAAAATAAGATTTACTGAATTCAATTATCCTTTAAATTTTTTTCATGTCTTATTTTACTTAATCTTTAGATCTTCAAGTGGTAAACTTTATTGGTAGTTATTTGGTAAACTGTAACAATATTATATATTTAGGTTTGACTTATTTGTGACAAACATTATACGCGAACTCGAATATGAAGAATCTAGTGTTACACTCACTACTTATCCTTTTCGATTCAGACAAAGCTTCTTTACATGAAAATTCTTTCAAACTGATTGAGAGTTACTATAAAATATTCAAAATTGTTTGGCGTTTGATTTGTGCACCGTATAAGAAAAAATTACAGTTTTTATATAAATTATTTTAAACAGCTCAAGAAATTGAAACCATTATCAAAATTTTTTGAAGATTATTTGTGAGTTGAGAGTAAAATCTTAATAAATTGTGAACGAAAGAATTGAGTTTGATTGACATTGATTGTAGAATTGGAATGCAAAAGTGGTGTGATTTTACAGTTCGTATTGTTTTATTGTGAGCCATAAAGAGTGACAAATCAGAACAACAAATAATGAGTACAGTTTAATTTCCCATAACTTACTATTCAGTATTTAAGTTAATTTGATTCACTTAATCAAACTAAAAAATTATTGATTTTAGTTTGATTAGAAATAACTGCTTCAGCATTAATAATCGTTTAATAGCTATTATATATTATTAATTTTTGATTGCAAATAAACATTCTTTAAAAAGTTATGGAATTGTTTAAAATATTTGAAAATTAGTGTAACATGAAATTGAAATTGAAGAGGATTCAAAAAGTGGATGAGTGTAGCGGTATATATTTCTTCAAAATTACACTTCACAACTACTATTTCTATCTATAGGTACTGTACTTATCATCTTATTTGTAGAAATATTTCTTCGAATTGAAAATTCAGTCACTAATTTTTCTTAAATATTGTAGGAAATCAAAGTAGGGATTTATTTAATTATGAGAACATCCTTTTGATTTGTTATTATAAACAAAAATTAAAGCTAAATTGTATTTCAATAACTATTTGAAGTATTTCTTAAACTTCCTGTTATTGTCTAACTTAAAAGTATAAAACCTAATGTTTATAGATATCTAGAGAGCAGTTTGATTAACATGTAATTGTGTGCACACATTGTCTTATAATTATAACTCTATTTAAAGTTATATTTGATTATAACTATGTAGAGAACTTTTATGTAACTTTAATTTATGTTCAATAAATGTAATGCTACCGAACCTGAAGTTAAATTACATCTAATGTATGTAAATGTTAATGTATATAAGAAACTAATAGTTATTATCTTTTATGAAACTCAATAAAAGGACATATTTTTAAAGATAATATTAGAAAATTGATAAAAAGAAGTGTTTTTTAATTTCATTATAAGTATTGTTGAGATAAAAGTGAACATAAAATGTCTTAAAATATGCATTCAATTATTTTTCTTAAAAATTAAAGTTTTAAATGAAGTTAAAGAAGATTTTAAAACAAATATTAAATTATTATATGTTCTCAAAGATGAATATAATAGAATTAAAATAATTTAAATGACTAATAATGGTAAAGTTTATTGTTTTGTTTCTAATAATAATGGATTATTAGGTTTTGGTCATGAAAATGAAATAAAAGACTTTACTATTAATGAAGAATTAAATAATAAACAAATTGTTCAATTTAATTTTAGTTGGTATCATAAAATTGCGCGAACTATTAATGCGCGAAATAAGTAGTACTCAATGAGCCAAATCGATTGATGTAAAAATTCTGAGCCACACCCACTGATTGAAGAGAAACTCCCATTTTTGTTGATTTAACATCAAAAACACGAAATTATAGGCGGGGCTTCCTAAAAATCAAGTGATAGATCAAATCGATAGTACTCAACAAGTTGAAGTTAAAGTCAAAATATTGATTTTAGAATTTTATAGTCTTCCGTTCTTGAGATGCACCCTTTTTCAAGACCAATAGATGAAAGTAGGCGTGTCTAAAGAACGGAGGATTATAAAATTATGAAATTAAGATTCTTGAGTTCACGTCGTTGAGTACTATCGATTTGACCTATTACTTGATTTTTGACCGATACCTTTTTAGATTTTTACAAAGCTCCGAAACACAGCTGAAGCTTGACTGTGTGAAGACTGTGTTCAACTACAACAATTGATTTTTCTTCATAGAGCCCATTATAAAAAAAATCACTAAAAAATTCATATCTCCTAAGCTATTGGTGATAAAATTTTACAATTATTTTTCTGAAATGTGTCATTAGATGGAGAATATTTGAAGTTCATAGATACCGACCACTGTACTTTATATCTATGTAAAAAGTGTATTTTCTTAGCATCTTCATCGGTTAACTATTTAATAAAATAGAATAAAGATAAAAAATTTCACAACTAATACAATCGAAGAAAGTTTTTAACTTTTATTAAATTTTTTGTTCGATAGGCCATAAGTTTAGCACAATCTAAACATTATCTGCTATAAAAAGAAGTTTAATTTCACATCAAAACCATATTCTATTTTCCTAAACGATTGATACTCTAATGAAGGGATAACTATGGAGTTTCTCGAAGATTTAGATCAAGAAGTCTGGTTTGGAAAAAAAGAGATTGAAGTCTTTGACAAAAAACGTTCAGTTAGAGAATATGTTAAACTTGCGGTCAAATTAAAAGACAGTCTAAAAGATGTAAAACAAGATCTGTGCGATA
>JAQFXV010000782.1:0-17993 GCA_034694065.1 Camisia spinifer
ACTATATTTATTTATATTTCGATTTGTGTTATTCACTATTCAATATGTCAAGAACCAGAACCAGAACCAGAACCAGAATCAGAACCAGAACCAGATTCAGTAACGACTGCTTCTGCATCAAAATTTCCCATAAGTCGTATTGAAGTGTTTCATATATACGCGAGTCTAATAGCTTGTCTTTGGGTATTATTAGCATTAATGATAATGTATGGTATCTATCAGAGAATTCCGAGTTATAAATCAATAAAATCTATATTTGTTGGCGGAAAAACTGAACTCTTATCTCATGCCTGTAATGATTGAAAAATAAATTTCAAATAAAATTAATAGTTATAATCAAATATTTTAACTCTTAGACACAATGACAATAATAGCGTGCGAACCCTCACCTTCTTATGATTACGACAATTCGTCGATAAGAATAGATTTGGTCGATAAAAAAGATGAATTAATTGCATCACTTCTTATGAAACCATTAACTGCACTCAATTCCATACAACCAAATACAGCTATGAATCCAATTACACAAACAATTGTTTCGAATAAAAATGATGGATCTGTGCCCGCACTCTCTAAATTACCACAAGAAACACCACTGCAGAAAAACAATCTTTCACGTCAGGTGCCTATGATTGGTATCTTTAAGTTGATTTCAGGACAAACTTTAAGGAAAATTCATACTATTTGTATTGGTCACGATTGTCCTGATCATAACGCGTCCATATTATTAAGATGTGTTGAAATATCAAATATGAATTCTTTGGTTTGTCACACATACCCATTAAATGCGTTTATAAAACATTTGTCTAATCCCTATACTGTCACTTTTGAGAGTCAAACTTCAGGAATAAACACTGAAACTGTAACAGAATTCGATGATTCGCATGATTTGCCCCGAAAAATAAAGATTCAACAGAACAGTGAATTGAATCTGATTGAAAGCTCAGCTTTTTGGCTCTTGTGCTTCAATATAATAATTTTGTGCAGTTATGTTTGGAGTGATGAAAATGCTTATAAATCGAATAAAGAATGGCTGATGTGGTCGGAAGCATTTCCAGTTTCATTAGTTATGGGATCTATAGTTGCAGTCATTTATATATTGATTGCAACTCCGTATCGACTTTTCAAAGAATATTATTTATTCAAATCAACGCATGCCGTAGTCATCATAAAATGCAGTATTATTTCATTAAGTAAGTAAAAAATCATTTACGAAATAATTTATTTGATTGAAAACATTAATACAAAATATTTATTCTTATTTAACATTCAAGTATTAATGGCAGCGATTATATTCGCGACTTCGAGTCTTGTTCTCGGAAATGAATCAATAAATATGAGACTTTTAGTGCAATGGTATCGCTTGACACTATTGAGTTCTCTTGTATTCATCGTATTATCTGTTGCCTTCACAATGATCTCACTTTTTATGCACATATCACCCAAAAAGTCTGGCGCGAGTTCTATAAGAAAGATGACTCTTTATATTCCAGAAGAAGGAGAAAATAGAAAAACATATAAAATGATAACACTTGACTGTAATATAATTGAGATCAAAAACTTACCGAATTTGACAGTATTTTCTTCGGCATGGGTTAAGGCAGCTTTGATTCAACATAAAGGTCTGGATAGAGCTATACTTTGCGATGTTTATGAAGTAGCACTTCTACCGCAGGGCACTGTCATCACTAATTTAGCACAAAATGCTGCCAAACTATTTGGTGGAAATATTAGTCATAAGAGTGGAGCCGAATATGCGACTAAAGTTATGGAACAGAGAGGAATGGCTCGATCTGTATCACAATATGGCAATAAAAAAAATAAACTCAAAAAAGATGTTGTTCTCGATATTGACTCTTCCACTGGATCTTTACTTGCAAGCAAAGAAAATGCTCCCAAAAAGAAACCGAAATCAAACAAATAAAGTCTTTTCTCGCACTTCAAATTTATTCATAACTTAGGTTTTAATTTACTATTTTTCTAAGATTTTGATTTATAGAATATATCTTTTAATAAATTTGAATTTCAATCTTTAAATAAAATATGATTTTACGAAATCAGACCAATTGTTCGAATGCTAATTGTTTGCAAAACATTCAGTTAGTTTTCAAATTGACTTTTTATTTGAAAATTTACAACACTTTCACATAAATATTATTCACTGATTTCAGTCTAAAAATGAATTTAATGTTAATTAAAGCTGCTTTGAATCGTATTTAACTTAAAATTTATCAATAATTAGCTATTATTTGGATAAATAATTTTTTAAAGTGTATAATCTTTTGCATTAACAAAAATAGTTTAAAATCTTTATAAAAAAATAGTTATGAAAATCTCTAAAACTAATTTTCAAAAATTACAACTTTTTTCGAACAAAAATCAAATGAGTTTTGAAAATAGAATTATTTGGCAAACGAGTGGTCACATATCACTCAATTTTAGATAAATTCTCATCATTTGCGTCAATGTTTAAAATAATAAATATTCGAATTAAATATAAGCGAAGTTTTCTTAGCTATCAATTAATGAATTAATGCGTTAGAAATTACAATGAATTAAAATAGTTTTGTTAAATAAATGTAAACAATAAACTATAAAAAGTCAAAATAAAACAGTAAATTATGTGTCAACTAATAGAAAAATAATATTGAAACTAAGTATTAAGAAAAGAATAGTCAGTCGTAGCGTTTGTATTGAGTGATTGCATGCGTGATATAATTGAGTCAATACTCTTCATAAGTGTTTCATTTTCACTGACGAGTTCATCGCTAGTGATAGAACTTCCCAATGAATTGCGATTATGATTGGACTCATTTTCTTTCACTTTTGTCTGAAGATAACTCCACAAATCGTTTTGTACTCTCGTTTGCAAGATATTTAACTTTTGATGCGAGTCTTTCACAGTAATCAACATAAGCTCTAAATCTTTTTGATGTGACTCTAAATTTAGAACAATATCTATCAGTTTTCTTAAATATGAATAAATATCTCTCATTAGCTTTTCTTCCAATTGGAAACAATCGCACAAAAGTTTAACCATAAGAGTATTGTTGACTTTTTTACTCCTCTCTTCTTTAGGTTTTTTCCTCAACTGATCATAAGCTAAAAGAATGTCATTATAAATATTAGAAAGTAATTCATCGATTGGTTTTGATTTAAGAAAAGTATTGAATTGTGAATTCCTTTGAGCGTCAATTACTTTCGTGATAATATCGTGCGATTTAGTGAAGAGTTGTGTAACTGTTTCCTGCATTGAATAGACTTCTCTCAATTCAATTAAAGCCTCTTTAGATGATCTCAACAGAGATGACGAAACTCTACACTTTTCACAATTTTCAAGATTCAATTTGATTAAGTTCTTAAAGAATTGTGCGATTGCATAGAGTTTACTGAACTCAACATTCACTTTAGCCGTCATTTTTTGCATTAAACTTTGCAAAGTTAAGCAATTAATGATAAAATTTTTGAAGCCTTCGTGTAAAGAGCGATACTTTTTGATGGCCTGCTGTGCGACCCAAACAGAGTTTCTCCAGGCGTTCTTCTGTTCTTCAAATGCCATTAATTGCGTCGGATTTAACATTATTTCTTCGACTGTCGGAGGAATAATACACGCAGAATATGCGTTATAATCGGATATTTTTGATTTATCGAACATTATTATTGAGATCGGATTCATATCATTATTTTGATCTTTTTTATACCAATTGCTTATAATTTGTTGACCAATATTTTCAACTGGAATCACACCGTTTGGAAGTATTAAGTGTTGATCATTGCAATTGATTCCTGTATTTGAGTCAATAAGTAATTGAAGGTCAAGTAATTTTGTGTCTTCTGTTATCTCATAAGAGTAGGTTTCGAGAGAATTGATGACAAAAACTTCAACAATAAATTTGTCGAGAACGTCGCGTAACATTTGAAAGGCTTGTTTTCCGCCCCTTTTCTTTGGATCCCACTCTAAAACCATCTTTAAATGAAAGAAAATTAAATTATTTGACAATTCTATTATATGTTTTTCAAGAAAACTCACCCGAAGATAATTTTCTAAATTAAACTTAAGAGCACTACAAATCTGATTGTATTGCGATATTTCTCTAGAAAAAGAGACCTTTCCTTCGCTATCAATGTGGGCACAAATATCTGATGAAGATTTTTGGGACACAATTGGAATCCATTGGGCCGGAGAATAGTTTGGGAGAAAAGGTCTTTTGCCGACAATAGTTTCGTGAATTAATAGACCAAAACTCCAATTGTCGACTGTACTCGAGTATTGCTTACTTAAAAACAATTCTGGAGCCAAGTATTGAAGGGTTCCTACAAATGAAGAACACAAACTCGACTGATCTAATTCTTTAGCGTAACCCAAATCTATCAGTTTATAAAGAATGTGTCCATCATTTTGCGGCTGAAGCACAACATTTTCAGGCTTTAGATCTCTGTGAATTATTCTATTTAAGTGAAGATATTCGACAGCAGTTGAAACTTGTCTTAATATTTGTTTGACTTCGACTTCTGATAAACCACAACAATTCTCTGATTTATTGAGAACTCTTCTGAGGTCTCCTCCACTACAGTATTCCATTCCAAGAATAGGTAAATCAGTTTTAGGAGAGTCGAGCACTTCGGGAACATCTAATGCTTTGACAACATTTGGACAGTTCAACCGACGCATTATATCCACCTCTTGTTTCCAACGCTCTCTTTAAACATTATAAACAAATTATCAATCAATTTATTCTTTAAGAATAATTACTCAAAATTAGCAAAAAACTAATCAACTTTTGTTCAGTCATTACTTTAATATTTATAAAGGATTCAACTTTATTAACAATAGCGTTAATTAATTATAGCCTAACCTTAACCTCATTTAAATTAAAATAATTATTACAATAAAAGACAAACAAAACCCTTGAGACCAAAATTAATAAAAATTTATTTCTAATGATAGCAAAAGTTGATAATAAACTAGAGTTAAAGCAAATGAATAGATAACATACTTATGCTTAGGAGTCATTCCGCTGAAGTCTTGACCCCAACGACACTGTTTTAAAGCAATTCTTTGGTTACTATCCAAATGAACCCAAAGTGAAACCACACCAAATCCTCCCGAACCCAAAACCTGCTCTCTTTTCCATTTATCTATTATTACTTCTCCGCTCTTTTGTAGAACTGATTCCGCCATTAATTCTATTAATATCTAAATTACTTTTTAATCAACGTTTTCATCAATTTATTGCTTTAGAAGTTTATAAATAATAATAAAAACTTACTCTAAATTTGATTCTAATAATTAAATAATTGCAAACCAAAACTTTTTGACATTTATTTAATTGATAGCGAAATGATTCAAATAATTATCATTTGATAACAGTATTGACACAAAAATATTATCTTTTATTAACTAATTAATAACTAATTAATAACTAATTTCAAGTTTATTTGTTTTATTAGTAATATAGTTATCATTAAACACATAAAAGTTATCAAATAATAACTCAAATTATTCTTTTCCTTCAACTTAAATATTAATTAACACAAAATTCTCATTAATTATCAACTGATTAAACATTTATTTCACACAAAATTCTCATTAATTATTAATTGATTAAACATTTATTTCACAGCGATTTTCGCATTCAATACTCAATCAGATAATAGTTTTTCTTAAATGAACTTCAATTGAGCGCAAATAATGTGCAAAATAACTAAATTATTCAGATTTTCAAACATTTCATTTAAAACATAAACTTTTTTTTATTCATAAAATTTATTTATTCATTAATTAATATTTATTATATGATTAGAAATAAATTGGCATAAAATAAGACATAAATTTCAATTGAAATGGGAGTCATATATAGCTAATAAAGTACTTATATATTTGATTAAATTGATTAAAACATGATTTATCTTTAGTTTAATATTACGTAAACTTTTTGCAACCTTTCATTTATTATTGTTTTATATATTGAAACCTGTTTTTTAAGTCAAAGGCGGAGTTATTGAGTGCGCAATATATGAATATTCATTAAATTTGATTTTATATACCATTAAATTATCATAATTTGAATGAAAAAATAGTTTAAGTTTAAGCTTTAGATTAGGGTTAGAATAAAGAGATAGACTTTTACATAATTGGTGTCACTTTTGAGTATACGTTTGAATTTATTAAGAATAATAGCATTTAATATTTATTTGTCGTGAATTTGAAGAATTTCTACAAATGTAAAGTTATTTTAATAAATGTTTAAAAAGACTTAAGTCTATACAAAGCCATCAAATATTTGATAAGATATAAAATAATTATCTTAAGTAACAAATAATGATATATAACTATATCTATGAATTTAAATAATTATAATATATTAATCAATACCTGTATTGGATTAGAGATAAGTATAAATTAAGTTCATAGACAACAAAAGTTGATATAATTTAAGATGATTTCAATAATTTTATGCCCGACTGCACTCCCAGTTCTCTCTTTTGATTTTGTTATCAAACCAAACAATCAAATTGAGAATTTCATTTCGAGTTTCATCTGCTTTCGGCTCTCCATTAATTTCATACACAATTGAAGAGCCATTTAAGTGTCGACTCTTTTCATTCAATTGACCGAAAATGATTACCTCTTTTCCAACTTTTGTCGAGTGATCATTACATTCAGTATTAAGACTAAACCAATAGCTATTAACGTTTGGAACTTCTGATTAAAAAAATCAAAATTAATAACTATTTAATGAATTGAACAGAATTTAATGGTAAGAAAACTCACTTCCTTTAAAAGCGATATTAACATCAAATTTAAGAAATAAGAAACCATTTTTAGTATCGTTTATCTTTACAAACTTTCCACTGTAGACAAAATGATATTTAGGCGAACAAATCAAGTCTTCGAATAGTTGTCGGGCTCTAACCACTCGTTTGACTGCAATATTTCCGATTTCAATCAATGACTTAGCTGTGGGACATATTTCCCTTTTGGCACATATGCACACATCTGAATTGCACTTCGTTTCGATGTATTCACTAATACGAGACGGTGTATACAGTTGTGAACAGCCATGATCTGAAAGATTTATCAAATTAAGGCATACCTTTGTCATGATGTTTACAAATTATAAATACCTTTATGGTAATAATCGTAAACTTTAACGATAGCCGCCTGACTGTTAGACACTACGTGTTCTTGTATTGTTCGGAATTGTATACAATAAGGTCTACCGAATGGCACTTTTGTGAAATATAAAACAACGTTTCTTTCGGAAATCTCGTGATGAGAAACGAGAGAATCTTTCATTTTCTCGATTTCAAGTAAATCGTCGACATATGGTTTAAATCCACTGAGAATTCCGACTTCGATAAGACTCATATCTGAATAATATCGTGGAATATGACGAACACAAATCTCTATTATTAAAACTAATTTACTGTAACCCTTATTAGCTAAAGAATTACTGCTCAAATTGTTTTTTTCAAACCATTGGTCATCGTTTACACCATTCTTGAGATCATTCCTAGTCTCAGATACGGCAGCTCTTCTTTCATGCGAAGTAATGCTTCTATTCCTCGAATTCAATGAATCCATTGGTCTTCGGGTTGTTCTACGAGTCGAGTATCGATCGTAAATTCTTCGTAAGGGGTTTTCACTCCAAAACGATCTTTTTTGTCGCTTATTTTTGAGGTCGAGTTCAGTTAACATTATAGAATCGAAACCTTTGAAAAATTCTTCGCCTACATCTTCTTCATAGTCATGACTATCAGACGGAGCCTTCCATTCGCTTACTTTGACATCAATATCAAACTTACAAAGAACTTCTGCCGGTTCGAGAACATTGTATTTCAACTTGACTAACATGTGTCCCATTCCATCACCAGTTGTTGTGAATTGAATTTTATCAGATTCTGCATCGATTTTGAATTTTTGCAAAACTTGTGCGTTATCTTTATTGAAAACGACAGATCTCTTAAATCTGTGATCACTTGAACTTATATTGCAAACCATAGTTGTGTGAGTCAGTGATCCTCTCTGTCTGCGGGCATATAATGAAAGCGCTTCGAGAGCTACTATTGTATCTTGAGTTGTATCGAATGAACCCGTGAAAGATCGTCTTGAGTTCAGCCAATTCGCAACCGATAATGCGTCCAAAGAATCTTTTAAGCCTGAGCTCAACATTGCCAGTAATGCATAAGAAGTGGCTTCAACTTCATATTCATGGCGCCAGTATTTATAGTTTCGTGAATTTTCTTTGTTTGAGTTGTCATGAAGTGCGTCAACCAAACTGAGAGACTTTTCAAGTTGAGTAAATGTTAAACTATAAGCCACTAAAGCCATCGCATAAGTATTTTTCTGTTTAATAATTTCTTTTTGATGATCTATTAAATAAATTTCTGATTTATTCGCAGAATCAGTGAAAGTGTTGCGAAAGTTCTGACTGAGTTTGAGATCATCGGCAAATATTTTAGAGCATTCATGAAAAGCGATTAATACATAAGCAGTGAGAGAAACAGTTCCTTTAACTCCTCCCAAAGCATTTTCATGAATCACAGGATGCAATTCAGACCACGAGCCGTCTTCTTTCTGCTGTTTCTGTAACCACGAAAGGCCGCCTTCGATCACTTCAGGATCAAATTTGTCTTCTTGTAAGAAAGGACTCGCCTGACAAAGAACTTTCATAACGAAAGCAGTCAACCAAATAGAAGACGGTCTTGTGGGGAATGCACTGAAAGATCCGTCATCTTTACGAAAAGATAGTTCTCTTTTGTAGCCATTTTTGAGATATTTAAGGCCCCGATGTTTCAAATCACCGGTCAATTTGTCGATTGAATCCAAATATTTTAAGGTATAAAGTGTTGGCGCCATAAAGAGCATTGTCTGTTCTCCACAACCTTTTGGTTGTCTAATAAGTTTGTCGATATCACCTAAAGTAGTATAAGCTGTGGCTCCGTATTGATCACCGATTCCCGAAACAATACATTCTCGAGTTCCGGGAACATAAACGCGATCTGTTTGTGGTATTATTAACACACTCGTCAACTGATGAGCGTTTTCCGAATTTATATAATCTTCGATTCTATCAGTTTTTATAGATCTTTTACTTCTTCGTTGTCTGTTTCTCGGATCCAATTGAAAAGTCAATTCCTCCTCAAAGACAATACCAGGCGGCACAACATTCAAACGTTTAACAACAATATCACTACCCGTTGACCACAAGGCAACCACTTTTAGATCAAATGTTCCGGTTGTCAGCGGAACCATTGGAAAGGCAACGGTTCCGAATGAGTTCGCATCAATCGCTAAACTTTTCTTTGCTTTCATTCCTGCCTCCGGGGCTTCAGAACAGATGTTTTCAACACCAATAAAATATAATAAAATGGCTAATCGTTTATCGCCGTAATTGAAAACCGTTGCAATCATTTCCATTTGTTCGTTCTGAACAACAGAATATGGAAGAGATATTTGAATGAAAACATCTTGAAATGTTCTTAAACGATAAGGAGATGGCATTAGACAGAGACCATTTGCACGCGATAAAGACATCCCAATCAAAGACCAGGTGGTTATTGAATGAGGAAGAGTTACCTCATGATTGACAGAACTGATAATAAAATGAATCATATTATGATTGAATTTTGAATACTATTAAGCGAACAAACCTTTCGTCAAGAATGACAATATCGAAAAGCCAGGTCTCTCTGAAGTCGTTTCTGATGAAAGCCTTGTCCTCCATATCTTGTTCATATGCAATGTGAACGTACTCTTCAGTTCCAGAACCGATTCGAGTTCTATCAATTTCTTGAGTTTTAACTCCAATTTCTTTAGAGTAAAAATAATTAATTTAAACTGAAATTGATTGTAAAAGTGGGAAAATAACTGACTCGAAAAGGACGCTTCGACAAAAGGTGTGGTGCGATCGCGACAACAACTCATGAAAGCTCTATAGCATTCTTCCTGATCAGGCATATAAGTCTTGAGAATGCTTGCCTTGTGTTCACAGTTTCTGCGTTTATTGCTGGGCCACATCCCTAGTATACAACACTTTCTAATGAATCCCTGATATAAATTAGCGATATTAGAAACAGCTCTCTTTACTCGAACTGTTTTTCTACAAGTGTCCACATTTTCATCCAATTGTTCAGATTTTTCTGCTATTAATTTTATGCCAACATTTTTGGCCACATCTAATACATTTCGTCCACCGCCGGGACCGCATCCCGTATCAGATTTTGACAGTTCTTTCAATATTTTATCGGTAGTCAATCGGTCGCTATCACGGAGAATATAAACCGCTTCATCGACTCCAAGAAGTGCAACACTATCTCCTTTAGATCCTGTTAAAGTCAAATTGACTTTTGTTCCGGGTCTTACTTCCATGCCATCGATCTGAGCCATTAAATCAAAGCCACAATGGCTCTGATGTACATTTATTTTAATAGAATCTGATATTATTTGATCACTTCTCGAAATGGCAAAAACAAATACTCTTATATTAGGTATCATTTCTGGCGTTATAATTATTTTAATTTCTCTCTCACTTATTAATTTTTGTGAGTGTAAAATATTTCCACGATTTACGATAATTAAATAGATTTGATCCAAAAAGACCGCACCTCTTATGACAAGTGGACTTTGATATGTTTCCCCGACTGCTAATGATGTGCTATATTTGGCTTTATTGACAATAGAAATGAACCCATTTTCTGATTGATAAGCAAACAGAATATGAGCGCCTTCTGCCTGTTCTTCTCTCGTGTAATTGGGATCAACTGTTCTCAATGTCACGTGAATTTGTTCGACAGATTCTTTGAGAATTATTGGGAATGAGATTCTTCCGAAACGGTCACTAAGCAATTGACTAGAAGTGATATTTGAAGAGATATACTTTGGTGTGATTGGGACTCCTCTATCATCCATCAAATGAAGATAAATCGGCATATCAGGCACCGGCTCTCCCAATACATTCATAATTTCGCCCTTAAATAACGATTCAAATAATTACTAACTATACTGTTTAATTTTCATTGAGTTAAAAAAGCAAAAAATGAGTTAATTGAAAAAAATTAATATATGAAAAATTGGTAGATTTGTTCAGCATTATTGTGTTGTTAAATAGATTAATGATTTAATTAAATTCTCATTTTTTCCTCTTATACTATTGCAAATGTTTATAAATGTGAATTTGACGTTAAGCTAACTTTATTAGAAATATAATTGAATCAAATTTTAAAATAAGTTTCAAATGCAATAGAAAGCCTAATCCAGGGTCAGTCATAAACTTTAAGCACTAAATCTTTGCGGTTCACTGCATAAGAAAAAACTTATTCTGAGGATTTAATTGTAGGCATAATTTTATCTTATATTCATTTAAACCAAAAGAAGAGAATTTACACTAAAGGCAAATGATAGTAATTCTGAAAATGATCATAAACTAATAGAAAACATTCCAAACTTACAGTAACATAAGTTTCAATATTAGGTTTGAAGTCAGAAAACGCATTTTTGAATGATATGACGTAAGGCGTTATAACAAATAATCCGCTTTCGTCAATAGCCTTATCTTTCTTTCCGGTTACTCTTTCGTGAACAGTAACTTCGACAACAAATCTAAAGCCATTAACAAACGGAAACCACGTTAAGGGCAACTGACGGAACTGATTAGTCTGAAACATATAAGAGGCGGAACCATTACTGAGCTGTTTGAGGTCAGTGCTGCCAAAATATGAAACTTTGCCATTTTTCTCTTTAGTTCCGAACTTGAAAACCACACTCCCATTAACGGGTTTTCCATAAACGTAATCGACTCGTACAGAACCCGAAATATTTTGAGTACTCGGAACTATGAATTTCGGGGATTTTATTTTTATTGAAAAAGTGGGTAAAACATACTCTTTCACTTCAAAAGAAATCGTATAGTTTGATGAATACTATATGGGAACAAACATTCCATTTTAATTAATACAGATATTGTACTGTTATATATAATTGTGTAGTCTATAAACACGCCGTACAGTCACGAAGAGAAAAGCTTGCAGATTAACTTATTATTCATTCTGATTGCGCTTATCTTTCTCTGTTATCATCAAAAAACATTAGTTCAGTGATAGTTCTATATAAATGAATTTGTATTGACTATTATTCATAGATTTTGAGTTCTAAATTTTCAACTTAATAAAAGATTGATTTTTAAATAACAGAGAAAGATTAAGCGTTATCAGAATGAATAATAAGTTAATCCGCAAGCTGTTTACGGCGTAACTGTACAGTATAGGTGTTTGAGTTTACATACTTTTCTTCCATATAACAACTCCGCATACCATAAGCCAAGTCGTGGTGCGGGAGGAAAAGAAAACTCATAATCAACAAAATAATTGGGTTCAGTTGGCGTGAAAGTAGTTTCTTCTACTATTATTTTCTGGGAATTCTTTTCGAAGGATAAAATAACTTTACAACCAATTATTCAAAAATTAGATAAAACTTACTTTAATTCTGAGCTTAATTTTTTCGTTGAGTGGTTTGAGTTGTTCATTAAGTCTTATCATACGTATTCTTACGTTTTCTTTTGGAGTATATATAGGTTTATCTGTCTGTATGAAACCATAACCAGACTTTGACAATAATTTTATGATTGTTTCTCTCTTTTCTCCGGATTCACTTATCACAGAAAGCAAAATAGTGTCCAAAGTTAAGGAATAATTATTAACCTTAATAGGTATTTGAAGTGGTTCACCTGTCAAATCAATTAAGTTTAAACATTAATTATCCATTAAATCATATTTCATATCAAAAGTTATTTGGTTTAAAAATATTATTAAACACTTGGTTTTTATTATTAAAAAATTATGTTTTCAAGTGTCCGGAGCGTAAAAAGCATTTTGTGGTACATCTAAATATGAAACCCTCTTTAAAAAATAGATTAAAATCCAAATTTTCAGTATTATTTATTATTCAGATTTCATTTGACTTAATCTTTAATTTTTGTTTTCAAGTGCATTAATTATATTTTTCAACATAGAGACAATCTATTGTTTGTTATGTAAATATTTTGACTCGATTTTGTGTAATGACTAATGCAAAAAATAAATATTATTCACGCGATCACTTATCAAGCATTTTAAATTCAATAAGCATTCAAATTATTTAAAAATTCATCAACAAATTATTGAAATAACTTTGTTTCAAATCATTAGTATTGTGTTACTAGAGATGTAAAATATTTGATGTCATTATTTAAACATTTTTCCATCTATTTTTGAGAAGGAATTCAATTAGTTTTTTTTTGATTTAATGTTCACCCCTATTAGGTATTTGTTTGATTGATATAAAAATGTGGACAAATGTGTTCATTAAATGAACACAAGCTAAAAAATTAATTTGATGTGAACAATGCTTCACTGTTAGACCTTTTATGCTCACAGCTAATCAAGACCTGCATTAGTTTAGAAGCACTTGTATTTATTATTTTGGAATGACTGAACTTGTCTTTCTATCACTATAAAGTAGTTCATGACTTTTTCAAGAGAAAAGCAGTTTTCAAATAATCAAAATCTAATTACTTCAACCTTTTCCAACCAAATTCATTGGAATGCAATTCCAAACAACCAACAGATGTGAAACTTCTATACATTTGTTAAGTTATAGCAAATAGTAATTACTGACACTTTCAAAGCGTTGAATTTGAGAATTTAGATGAAAAGGAAGATTTGTAAACCGGAATATCATCAGAATATAACATATTAATGAGGCGTTAATATAAATCCTATTGTGTATGTTTTGGGTGTATTTTAAAATATAATTTTACTCCTGAATTAAGATGAAAAATGCATTAAATTTGTATAAAACTCTATTGTCTTTTTAATTTGAATTATTTGGAAATATGAAATAATTTTATTTCGAGGAAATTTACAATTTAGACCAAACCCAAACATTTTTTCCTCACAATCACAATAGAAAGGGTCTGTGCAATAACAAAATAAGCAAAGTTTACTATTGATAATTTTCCATTTCTTAAGTGCTTATTTGACTTAATGTTGTTGACAATTGGGTGCAATTTTTTTATCAGTCCATTCATGTTAAGAATGCTCAAAAATTCAAAATTAATTCACATTTAGAAGGACTTTGAAACTCAACAACTAATCCATAGTATGTCTCATCGATAACGCGATCCATTATTCCGGACAAAAACTTTTAACAATTGAGTTCGTGAAAATCATGCGCCTCAAGAAGCTTATGATTCTACTGAAGAGTACATTAAACATAATACTGATCAAAAGATATGAATTTCTGAGATTTGATTTTCAAAGAAAAGTTCATTTACTGGTATTACTCATCAATTAGTTTACTTATAATATAGGATTAGAGACCGAATATTTGAAAACAGATTAAAAGAAAACAGAGGATAAGTCTCAATAACTTAGAATCAGATCATAAAAATACAATCGAAAAAGTTTAATGACGAAAATGACAGAAAATTATATATTTAAAGAAAGTCTGTTTTCATATTTTTATATTACAACTAAATTTTATTTAAATTATTTCAACAAAACCACTGAATTTATTTGTGTTTTTGGTGAAAAGATTATTTTAGGTCAAAATTATAGATAAACTCAAAGAGTGTTTCATAAATGAATGCAAATTTACAGCATTAAAAGTGATTTCAAAATTCAATGTTTGTATTATTCTTATCTTAGGCTTAGCTTTCATTAGTTTAAATCTTCAAAAATAGAGATAAAGCGTAACATAAACTTATTTTAAGTTTCAAACAGTGAAACAGCACATCAAAAATATAAAATGATCGAAAATAAACTGATTAAAACTGTAAATACCTTTAAAAACGCTATAAGTGTTGTTGTAAAACAAATCTTTAGTCTTGTAATCATTAAGTAAGACATGTATTGATTCATTTTTACGAGATATGATAACTATATTTTCATCGACATCAAAGCGAAACTGTTTCGGTGTTATAACAATTGGCGAAATCTCACATCTAATTGAGATTTTGAAAAATTAATAGAATTAAAATTGAGATCAAAACGAATAAAAAGTTTATAATTATTTTGGCACAAATCAAGTCCAAAGCAATAAATAAATTAAGAGCTATTAAAAAAGCTTTAAAACAAAATAATGAAAAGGGTTATAAAACTAATAAAAAAAGTTTTTAGAAAATTAAATTCATTGAAATAATTAGTTTTAGAGAAAAAAATAGTTTGAAATTGTAGAAATTTGTTGCGAATAGTTGAGCTAGGTTATATTTAAATGGTTAAAACTTACTTGTATTGAGTGATCAATAACAGAGTTATTATGTGAACAAATATTAATTTCATTATTTAGAGCAGATTTACATTTCATTTATGATAAACTTTTAAAAATGAGTTAATTAGAGTTACCGGAGAGTAAAGTAAAGAATGAATGATTCAATTATGAGATTCAATATAGAGATGCGATTATTATTGAGGATATAAAATGTTTTAATGCAAACACTGTAATAATTGGCACTTTATATGATGTTTAAGTGGAGAATAACTTTTTCTATAAGTTTAGTAACAAATACATTGACTGCAAACTTATGCGCATTTAATGTCTCATTTGATTGTCAATCATTTGATGCACTTTTGAGATTCATTTTAATTATCGAATAAACTTTAAGTACAATTATTTGATGCGTGTAATCATGTCCTGAACGCAAACACTAATTTTGTCAACACTTAAAATAATAGAGTTAAACATTGCTCAACATTTGGCAATTTGACAATATTTCACTCTCTCAGAAGGGAAAGCTCAACAATTACTATGACTAACAAATTAGCTCAATTTCAATTAATTTATTCTTAGTTTAACTTAAAGATAACTTGAGAACAATATTTCATTCAATTTTATGCTCTCAATATCTATAGATATTTATTCACAATTATGTTCAATTGATAACTAATTTACAAAACATTTTTTCAGATGCGCTTTTTCTAAGTTAAAGGAAAACAGTTTAATTCAATGTCAAAATCAAGATTTTCTTTTCATTATAATTAGACTTATCTTTTCAATAAAGTTGAATGATATCAAAGTTATTCAGTTAGAAGAAAATCAAATTCAAGATAATTTATTAAATTGAAGAGGAAATTAGTATAGGTTTCAAACTTCAGACTTTAAAATAGCAGATCTTATTGAATTCAAAATATTTATGCGAAAAAATATTGACTATCGATTTTCGCCGATTGAGTGAAGAAATTGACTAAAAATTTTATAACTCCTGAACTGATAGAATTTTTCGAATATTTTTCAAAATATTGAATCGAAAATGAGACCACACAAGTACTCATACAAATAGATTTGATTTAGAATATTATCCACTCTTTAAAAAGGAATCTAAGAATTTGGAAATAAATAAACTTAGTTAAGAATACTTCACATTTTTAAGTGAAAGCAATTTCGAAACAAACCCTTAAAATTGAGTATCCGTTTCCTCAATACACATGTCAGTTAATATAAAATATTGATAACTTTTTTTAACAATATCTTTAACAGTTGTTTAGTTAATAAATCAAATGAAATGGTAATAAAATAGATATATGATTATTAAATATAATTAATATGATTATAATGTATGATAAATAGAGACCATTAGCACTTCACGGACACGAAAGATCAATAACACAAATAAAGTATAACAGAGAGGGAGACCTACTCTTCAGTTCGTCAAAAGACAGTACACCTAATGTTTGGTATTCAATAAATGGCGAACGTTTGGGTACTTTTGATGGTCATAACGGAGCGGTTTGGAGTATTGATTGCAACTGTAATTGAGATGATTTATAAGTTATTATTGATAATAATTGGGATTAATTTGAATAATAGGGGACACGACTAGAGTAGTGACCGGTGGCGGAGACTCGACTCTACGTATTTGGGACTGTGAGACAGGCGTTAATCTAAATACAATACAAACCAATACATCCGTACGTTCTTCGTGTTTCTCTTATTGCGGAAAATTAGTTCTTTACACAACAGATCAGGCCATGAAAATGTTGCCTGAAGTACATGTTATTGATATTACTTCAGGAGAACATCTTAAAGGACAGGGAAGTGTTATGAGTATTAAAGAATTAGGAATGTTGAAAGCGACCAGTTGTTTATGGGGACCTTTAGACCAATCTATAATTACTGGTCATGAAAGTGGACATATAGTTAAGTGGGAAATGCGAATGCCTAAGAATAAACTCAAAGACGTTTACGTACATAAGTCACCGATCAATGATTTGCAGTATAATAAAGATCAGACTATGTTTATCTCTGCCTCAAAAGATACCACAGCAAAGGTTTGGTTACATTTTTAATCATCTCTTTAACACTTGTCAACAACTGATTAATAAATTAATTTATTTTATGATAAGTTGTTCGATACAAACACTTTGGATCACTTGAAAACATACAAAACAGACCGTCCCGTAAACTCTGCGGCCATATCTCCGAGTCGTGATCATGTAGTACTCGGCGGTGGTCTCGAAGCTATGGAAGTGACCACAACTGCCGCGCGTTCCGGAAAATTCGAGGCGAGATTTTTTCATTTAATATTCGAAGAAGAGTTCGGTAGAGTTAAGGGTCATTTCGGTCCCATTCAATCGCTTGCCTTTCATCCCGACGGCAAAAGTTTTAGCTCTGGCGGAGAAGACGGTTATGTTAGGATACAATCCTTTGATCCCAGTTATTATGATTTTAGAATTGAATGTTGAATATGTTTCTCTAATTTAATAAATATTCTTGTATTGATTTAATTAATTACTATTAAATGTATTTTATTTTCTCAATTCATTTCTCAATAAAATCTGAATCAGTTTTGTGTTTTCCTAATTGACTCATTTATTATTTTAACTCAATGTAGAAATTAATTAAAAATATTGTTGACAGCACTTTTGAAACCTTTATTCAATTTGATTTCTAACTCTTTTAACTACAAATATAGAAATCTCAACAATTTATGAACTTTTAGTCTAAATCCTTGAAC
>JAQFXV010000783.1:0-17991 GCA_034694065.1 Camisia spinifer
TTTAGGCGGATTCTAATTATACTCGAATACAAGGCGCTAATCAAAGGGCTCAAAAGCTTCTCAAATAGTTTTTTAAACTAAATAATTTGTTTGCTTGAAAGTCATGTAAAATATATCAAAATATATTCTTTAATAGTTAATATTTTTCAATATCGATGTTGTCATTAATTTAATCTAATATTTATTTAAATTTCTATTTTCTGATAATTGAATCTTTAATTGTTTTGCATTCTTTTGCATTCTTTAGGCCTCATCTAATGAAATGCGTATCAGTTCTGCTAATCAGAGAGCGACCAAACTCTTACATTAATTTATTAATAAAACTATTGGCTCTTCATTTTGTCAAATATTCACTTTAGAATATGTTAATATATTCCCAATTCATTCAATTATACTCTGTATTAATGAATGTATTCTTATATCAATTTTCAAATCATATATTTAATCATATTTTCATTCTTTAAAGTATTTATAACAGAATATTAACCTCATATTAATTACAGTTTTAATTATTCTGTAATAATACTTAATGAACATAAATTTTCAATTATTTCTCCATTCGATTTATCATTCGGTTAAATAACTGTTTGAGTGCTAATTATTCATACCATCGATTCGAGCTCTGGTTTTAAAGTTTTATTGATTTATTTTCTAATTAATTAACATATTTTCTCCTTTACTATAATTTTGATATTTTTATAATTTATTTGAGTTTCTTATAATTTTTAATGGATTAAAAAATGTCCAATAATTTATTGAAATTATTCAATCGTTTGATCAAATTTTGAATGTTTTACGAATTTGAATAATTTTCAAGTTTATGAACATTTCCTTTTAAATAATAATAACATAGTTTACAAATGAAGAGCCGATTTTGATTGATATTAATTGTTATGTAATTAAATTGACTGTAAATCAGATTAACTTTAATGCAAACTTGAAATCGTTATTTCATTTTTATTGCTCTATTTTTTCAATTCTTTACTGTCTAAATATCATAATTAAATTATTATAAATATTATTTAATTTAAATGAAGAGCAATCATAAAAATAACATTACATTCCATTACATTTTTGGTAGTTTTTGTGATCAATTGAAAAAAATGAAAGATTTTATTAATGAAGTGCTTTAGTATGTTAAACATCGAAACCTATAGTTTATAAGGTTTAAAACTCAAAATATTATAATTAGGAGATCTTTTAATTGGTCTCTACATTGAAATGAGTGAAGACTATATTGATTATGCATAATATGAAGTTTGATATCAAATATTCTGTACAGATATTAATTCATTTGATTGTTTTGCAGTTTTATTCATATAATATGAAAAAAGCAATTTTATTCAATTAATTAAAATTAATTTTTGGAAATACTATTCAATATTTTAGCGTTAAATTTAGAATATATTTAACATATCTTTTAAAACATTATATTATTGTTTGAAATAAATTTTGTCAAAACTGTTGAATTTATTTGTAAATCAATTAAGAAATTTTGCTGTTTTGAGAAGTGATTTCAGTTAAAGCAGTCATAAAATCAGATAATTTAACCCGTATTTCACTGTTTTCTTCATCTATTTGATTACTATTGATTTGTTGAATATTTCTTTGAATTGCATTCATTAATGCGTTGGAACACAAAGAATAGAAGTCAGCGCCCGATAATCCGAGAGGACATTGACTTTCAATTTCTTCTAAATCAATGTCATCATCGAATTGAAATTTTTTGGTGAGAGCTCTCAGTATTTTGAGTCTTGACTGAGAGTCGTCTGCAATTCCAACGTATAATAATCGATCGAATCTTCCGGGTCTTAACAAAGCGCTGTCCAAAAGATCGGGTCTATTTGTGGCTCCGATAACAAAGACATCTTTCGATTTGTTCATTCCATCCATTTCTGCCAATAATTGTGAAACTACTCTATCCATAACACCACCTGAATCTCCGCTCTTTCCTCTATTTGGTGCCAAAGAATCCAATTCATCAAAAAAGATGACAGAAGGCGCACATTTTCGAGCCTTATTGAAAATATTTCTAACATTTTCTTCACTTTGTCCGACGTACATATTTATGAGTTCAGGTCCTTTTACGCTCAAAAAGTTTAATGAACACTGAGTTGCAGCTGCTTTTGCTAATAGCGTTTTTCCAGTCCCGGGCGGACCGTATAGAAGAACTCCTGAACGCCTAAATCCTAAGTTTATCAGTTGAGAGCATTCATACGGCAATTGTATTGTGTCTAATATTTCCGATTTTATGAGTTCGTGTCCTCCGATATCATCCCATTTGACATTTGGTTTTTTCGGTGAACCAATTGATTCAGAATGTAATCGTTGCAAATCATTCAATGAGTTTATTAGATATTCATTAGTGAGTACAATACCAGAGAGTGCAATATCGGTCTCAATCAAAGTAAGATCTCTTTCATTATTAAAACTTGAATAAAGTTGTTTTAAAGCATTAGAAACAAATGCAAACAAATCTCCACAATAGAAACCAACTGTTTTCTGAGCAAATTCTGACAAATTCACATCAACTGATATAGATATTTGTCCGATGAGTGATCTTATAATTTCTTCTCGTTCTTCAGCATTAGGACAGTCGATATCAATCGAATGCATAAATAAAGAGTTCAATTCATTATTAGTGGAATTTTTAGATTCAGAATTAGTTGCGATAACAATAATAGGCCACTGATTGTTAATGTCTATCAATTGATTTAAGGCATGAATGAATGCTTTTGCAATTCTCGGGTCATCATATAATTCATTATTACATAAAATATTAATATTAGAAATCAATAGAAGACACGGCGCATAAATGGCTGCCTTTGAGAAACAATTTTTGATTTTGGTTTCAGTGGAAGCCGCGGTATCGCCAATAATATCATTTGGATTAATCTCATAAATATGTAAATTCCAGTATTTAGACATCGCTTTAACAATTGTTTTTCTGGCGGAACCAACCGGTCCATTAATCATAAGAGTGCCGATTGTTTTGCTTTTTGGTATTAAATAAGGAAACACTAAATCACATAATTTATTCACATATACTGTGAGTCCCACAGGATTTGGACTGTTATGGACTGATATTAAGTTATTTTGACTGTAATAAGAAGAAAGTGTGGCCGGAATAACACTATGTATTGTTCCGGTTTGATATAGCTTTGAATTATTCACATCTATTAAACAACCCTTTCCTTCAATAAGAGTTACTTTAAAATAAATGACAGGCCATTCATAACTCATAAGTTGTTTTGAATTCGAGTGAAACAAAGGGTCTTCTCGTGCGGAAACTCCGATCACATCATCCTTTACTACATATCGTGTTCTTTCAAAATAACTCTTAAGAATAATTGAATAATCATTGTTTGCAGAATATTCTGGTGATTGAATGAGTGATATGTGTACTGCAGACGAATACGATATTTGTTCCATAAATGAGTTATCTTTTCGAACCTAAAAAATATTTAAAAAGTTTCAGATTAAGGTTTTCATAGGTTTAAAAAACAAAATGGAATTATTATGTATTTAGAAGTTTAAAATTAGACGAAAACTGACAAATAAATAGCTTTAATATAATTAAAGTTATGATTTTAGTTCAAAAAGAGTTAAACTGAAGAAATTGAAAGAAAGCAATGAATAAATGTTTTAATAATAAATAAAGAATTGAAATAAAAGATCTGTTGGATGTCATACGTCTACCATTAAAATTGTTTTTGGCTGTAATAAAGGCTGATTTGAATATTCATGAGATGACAAACTTTGCAAATTGAACCACAATTGCGGTGATATATAAGCGATATTATCATCAGTTATAGAATCGATTGGATATAATTGAGAGAAACGTTGTCTTGATTTCAGTGATTTATCATTAAATGAAAGCCAAATACGGGCCCAGTCTTTAGGATTAGATTTCAATTTATTAATTAAAGCATTACTTGAAACAAAAATACATCCGTTTTCCGAATCGATATCAGGTATTAATGGAGTATTCGATAGAATAACGATTTGAAAGGAGAATGAAATCGCATTCAGAAAACTTTTGGAAGCGGTAAAGGTCTGAACGATTGTTGAATTGCTTGACTTTAAACGATCGCAATTGACATCAATTGTTGGATTCAATAATAGCCTACTCGTAAAGTTCATTAAATTCAATACTTTAACCACTTTATTGTCATTGTTTTCATTAAGTTTCAAACTTTGATCACTCAATGAATTATCACTAAAAGTATTGTTTTCTTTAGTATTATTCGATATATTAATTAAAATGATTTCTGTATTCACTGCTAGTATTCCCTGAAGTATTGGTTCAGAATTTATTACAATTAAGTCTTTATTTCCTGCAAAATAATCACTTCTTCTGCACAATAACTTTGTTCCACAATTTGAGACATAATTTAATAATTTTTGAGACCAGACATCGCTTTTCACTCTTTCATACAATTCATTAGTTTTCACTCCAATTGTTATTTTACTTATTTTTGGACTATTTTTAATAAATTTGAAAAATAAATGCTTTTCATAAACCGATAAATTATAATGAGTTAGAAATTGTTGACTAACTATTAATTTAATCGATTCGTTGATATTCTCTTCCATTAATTCATTATTTAATAGTTTAATGCAAACGAATAATGCGCTTAAATTCGTATTTATTTGTTGTCGAATATTATTTGTCGAAAGAATACAACCGATTATGTATTCATTCCTTTCAATTAAATCTTCAAATGATTTATTATTATTAATAAAACAAATCATTTCATTCTTTTCAAACTCATTATTAATATTTAAATCAATTTCATTATCATTTAAATTGTTTTTATATTTCAATAAATCATTTATTAAAACAAATTCTAAACGAATCGGATTTTCATTCATTATTAGTTATAATTATTTATTTTGATTTCGAGAAAAGTAATGAATTTTAATTATCGATAAAATCTAATTATTTTTACCGATTTTAATGATTGCAAACTATAATCAAATGACGAAATGTTTGTCTCTTAGCCTTAAAATCAAACAAAATAATAAACAAATAGCGTCTCTTCGAGTCATTCATTTATTTAGTTATTAACGAAATGAATGAATTTTTTTTAACCATTCAGTTATTTTTTTACGTTTTTAGAGCTAATGATCGTATGTTTTATAAAAAGTTTTAACAACTTATTTAGGCCTTAAAACTCATTTTCATTAAAGTTTCATTCATTAGAGTTTTAGACTAAAACTTTTAGTATTTCATTCACTATTAACGTTATGTTTATATAAGTTATAATGTTTGGGATCAATAGATGAAAATTTTGCGAATAGGGTCACAAAAATGTATTGTTTTGTCTAAACGTTATTCATATATAATGAGATTTAAAGGGCTAGTAATGGGAGGGATTTGTTTGGATACATTTCTCGGGTAATTATTATCAATACTTTTCAATATTAATCAATTAAAAAATAAATAAATAAAAAACTAATAATTCAGAAAACATTAGACTTTAATTTTCAAAAAGTTCTATATTTGAACTTTAATTCATTTGATTTGAGAATCAATTGATTTAAATTTCATGTTTTCTTCTTAAATATTGCAAATAATGTTAAACACATTTCTTTATCCGAAACTTGACTTCAATACCGAAAATGCACCGAAAAATCCTTTTAATGATTGAAACGTCACTTCAAATAAAAATACAACACAATTAAAACATATGTTTACAAATATTTTTATTTATAATTAAGGCTAATATTTTTGAGTTGGAATAAATTGTACCAAAAACTAGATTAAAAACTTGAAGATTCTTAAAGTTTTGATTCTTTGAATTAATTGTTGGATTAAATTGAGAAATTTGTGGTGTTTTGAACATAAAATTGAATAATAAATCGTTTAAGACATGGGAAACACTGATTCAAAGCTTAATTATAGGAAAGCTATCGTTCAGTTGACTTCTAAAACACAACCGATTGATACAAAAGATGATCAATTTTGGGACCAATTCTGGTGCGAAAACGTAAGTAATATTCAAGACGTGTTTGCATTAATACCAGCGCCAGAAATAAGAGCACTTCGAGAAGAGTCGCCTTCAAATTTGGCCACTTTTTGCTATAAAGCGGTCGAAAAACTGGTCAAATCAACGGATTCTCTTTGCAATACTTCTACTCAACAACAGATAGTCTTAAATAGTGTTCGACTCTTGACTCGAGTCTTACCCTATATTTTCGAAGACCCGGATTGGAAGGGATTCTTCTGGTCAAGTCTGCCCTCATCTTCAGTTGCATCTCATGAAGAAGAAGATGAGTCGAGACAAGAAAACCTTCCATTAGCGCAATCATTACTATTAGCGATATCTGATCTGCTGTTTTGTCCTGATTTCACAGTAGCTTCACTTCCAAGCAAAGGCAGCAAATTTGGTGCTCCAGACTCTCCACCAGAAGACTTACAATCGGGTAAAACAATTAAATAATTTATAAAACAATTAAACAAATGTTTATTTATTTAGTGGACAGCTGTGAGTATATATGGGTGAGTGGTGTCGGCTTCACCAATCCAACCACTTCTACCTCAATCTTCGATCGAAACAGAACTGAGTTATTGAGATTATTATTGACATGTTTCAGTACATCTATGTATATGTCTGCCAATGAAGCCGGACATACGCCAAACCGATGGATAGAATACTTTACGTCTGTTGATAATCGTCACGCATTACCACTATTTACTTCCTTATTGAATACCGTATTCTCTTACGATCCAATCGGTTACTTACCATTCAATCATTTATTATTCAATGATTCCAAAGAAAGTGTAGTCGAAATCGCTCTTCAGATTCTTATCGTAACATTAGATCATGATTTCAGTTCTGAGAATCCGCACAACTTTGGCGGTGCTGAAGAAGATATACTTCAGGACAATCTCTTCATTAATTATTTATCTCGTATTCATCGTGAAGAAGATTTTTCATTTATTCTCAAAGGATTTACTCGACTTCTTAATAATCCTTTAATACAGACTTATATTCCAAACTCTACTAAAAAGATTCAGTTTCATCAGGAATTACTCGTATTGTTTTGGAAAGTTTGTGATTATAATAAAAAGTTTATGTATTATGTTCTAAAAACTAGTGATGTTCTCGACATATTAGTACCAATTCTTTATCATTTAAACGATAGTCGATCTGATCAGTCACGCGTTGGTCTGATTCATATCGGAGTTTTCATTCTATTGCTATTAAGTGGTGAACGAAATTTCGGCGTTCGTTTGAATAAACCGTATTCAGCAAGTGTTCCAATGGAATTACCCATTTTCACCGGCACTCACGCGGATCTCCTTATTATTGTATTCCATAAAATCATAACAACAGGACATCAAAGATTACAGCCATTATTCGATTGCTTATTAACTATTATTGTTAACGTTAGTCCTTATTTGAAAACACTTTCAATGGTTTCGAGCACTAAAATATTGCATTTATTGGAAGCCTTCTCTACCCCTTGGTTTTTGTTCTCAAATCAAACTAATCATCATTTGGTGTTCTTTTTGCTCGAAATATTCAATAATATAATTCAGTATCAATTCGATGGAAACTCTAATTTGGTTTACACTATAATAAGAAAAAGAAATACATTCCATTCATTGGCAAATCTGCCGACAGATTACTGTACAATTCAAAAGTCTCTAAACAAGAAGATTGGTCTCAATCGTAAACCCAAATCTCTTTCATTATCTTCTTCGATGTCATCTTCTAGTCTTGTTTCAAGTCCAATATCACCGCCAACTTCTCCAACCAGTACTTCAGAAAAAGAAGATGTAATTCCTTCAACTGCTGGTGAATTGAATTCAAGTGAACCACCACTTAATGTTTCATTGGCAGCAACGCCTCGTATCGACAAAATGACTGAAAAAACACATCCAAACCCTAAAAGCATTCCAATTGATTCTGAAGAAGTTGAAAGTGGAGCTATTGCTGGTCAAAGTCGGTTAAGTCGACAATCGAGTGCGTCATCAAATGCATCGACTAATAGAACAGTTCAGTGGACACCAACTCCTGAGTGGGTTAATTCATGGAAACAAAAGCTTCCTTTGCAGACAATAATGCGAATGCTTCAGGTGTTTATCAATATATTTAGTGTCAATCTTTTTGAACTATAGAGTATATCTTTAAACCTATAGGTTTTGGTGCCTCAGGTCGAGAAGATGTGTATCGATAAAGGAATAACAGATGAGAATGAAATACTTAAATTTTTACAACACGGAACTCTAGTCGGACTCTTACCAGTCCCGCATCCAATTCTAATCAGAAAATATCAGACGAACGCTGGAACTACTCTTTGGTTCCGGACTTATATGTGGGGAGTCGTATATCTTCGTAATATTGATCCTCCGATTTGGTACGACACTAATGTCAAACTTTTTGAGATACAAAAGCTTTAAAATTCTAATTACAACTTATATCTCAAATAAGTTATATGTTTAACAACTATATTTCGTTCTGTTTTCAAGTATTTATTTCCCAAATCTAGTCATATCTCTATTCAAGTTTGAAGTATTCCAAAGATTTTCAATGTTTAATATATTTATTTGTTTTTAGACTTGAGAGTCACTTAAAATTTTAAAATTATTAATTAATAATTATTTACCATAAGATTATTTGAATTTTAAACTTTATGAAAAAAGTTATCGAATTTTTATTGAATGATTTTTAATACTTAGACATTAATCTGATAGTATTTAATATTTGAAAAACTCGAACCTTATTCTAAGCTTTATAGTTATAAATCAAAACATTCCTCAATTATTACTCAAATGCCTCCAAATTTTTAAAATTTATTTAATTTAAACCAATTTGAATTAATCCTCATTTTGAAAGTTTTATTTGAAAAACATCTTTTGGATGAATGAATCGGTAATTATTGAGGTTTAAGGCAATTGTTTTTTGTTTGAAATAACATTAAAATTAATAATTAAACTTATTTATTATTGAATTAAATTGATTAACAATTTATAGATATATGACTACAGTATCAGTAAAACTATGATTACATTGAAATGTTTGAAAACTATATAATTGTTGTTTAATCAAAAAACTATTTAAGTAAATGACTGTCTGTCACATATTGTTTCGGATAATTAGTAAGTCTTTCATCTTCGGGTCTCATCACTGAAAAGATTTTGAATAAATGTATAACATATGGAATAATTGAAACAATAATGAAATACAAACCCATATATCTTTCTTTATATCTCGTAATATATCCTCCTTTTGGCCAATAAAGTGCTCGTATGGCGAGTACAACAGTGGCAGCGATTCCAATACTGATTGACCCGTACAGATGCGGCACTTCATCCCATCCTCTTTTAAATAGTGCCACAACTTATACATACGTTTAAAAACATTATTAAATATAACTTATTTATAATTAAATATCAATATTGAGTTATAATAACAAACTAAATATTCATACATCTATTCCAATTTCCAACCCTTTTGGCCAACATTTTCCTATTTATTCCAAATTATCACTAATTCTGATGAATTTCAAAACAAATTCAATCGATATTTCGTTGAGTTTTAATTAAATGCAATTTTACTGAAAATAAATATTTATTTCTTCAATAAAAATCTCTTTAAATCTCAATCTTTCTGACAATAACAATAATACTAAAAATGTACACAAATTACGAGCTTTTGGGTAAAAATAATAAAAATAATAGTAAAACGAAAGTAAGCATTAGTTAAAGTCTAATATTTTCAGTCAATTATTTAGGGATAAAAAGTTATGCGTTAATTATAGCTTATATTTATGTTTTATTTTGGTATTGAATTGAATGCCATTTCATTTGCCTCTCAAGTGACTTATTATTTGTCAATTAAGCTATTTTTTAACTTTAATTTAATTGTTTATTAATTATTTAATAATTAATTAATAATTAGTGCCACAAATGGAAAGACAAGAACTTCAATATGTGTCCAATAAATACGATTCACTGCTCAAAGAAATGAGTAATTAATCATTTATTATTAATTATTTTTATTACCATTTTTACAATTATAATAAATTATTATAAAATGGTTTACAAATGATTTAATTGAATGATTAATAATAATATTTAAGGTGAACATAATTTCGATGTAATTCGTTTCGCTTCATATCGAACTTCATGTAAATTAAGATTCATTCAAAAGAAAACAAATTGTATGTTAAATAATGTTAATTATTATTAATTAAATTCAAATAAACTAATTATTAATCGTTTGAATTAAAGTTCATTTAATAGACTTATGGAATGCAATCGAATCGATTCGAGACAATGGTTTACATAGTTTAGTGGACACGACATCAGAGATTTCAATCACACGATTGGAAACATTGATTACATCAGTATTTCATCAGTTGTCAAAACGTCTTCCGCAGTCATTGACTTTCAATTTAGAGGAATCTGTTTCTAATTTGTTGAGTTGGCTCTTAAATGCTTACGACATGTGAGTTATCATTCAATTAATTAATTATTTCAATTCAAATATTTATCTATTTAAAAGTCAAGTTTCAAAAATATCTTTAGTTTCGATAATATTTATAAACTTAATATATATTCGATATATTCCTTGCATAGAAAAGATTTGTTTTTCAATTATTTGAATAATTTATAAATGTTTTTATAATAATAATTAAATTAATAAATAATATTTGTAACGAATAGAAGCAGAAGAGGAAAAGTGAGTGTATTTGCTATTAAGATAGCGTTTGCAATAATATGTTCGGGAAAACTGGTCGACAAATTGAGATATATTTTCTCATTAATTTCTGATCCAAGTCGTGGACATTTAATAGAAACTCGTTTTAATGATTTTCTTCGTGAGTCAATGGCCTTACCGTGTAGTGTATCAGAAACGGCAACTTTTCAATACGATGACAGCCTTTCCTCATCTCTTTTTGATTTTAGTCAACCAATTGATTTGCATTCGTTTATGTGTGTCTTCATATCGTCAAACAGTCCCCCGCTTTTCATTTCATGGATTGTGATTTTGCATCGAATGTCTGACGTTGAATATGTTGTTCACTCAATCAGTTGTGAAGCCTGTAATCGGCAATCTTTTAATGGATTTCGTTATAAGTGCCAAAAATGTTTTAATTATAATTTATGTCAAGACTGTTTCTGGAGAGGACGCTCTTCGGGATCACATAATGCAGACACACATGCGTGTAAAGAATACGCGTATTGGAAGTCACAAACCAAACAAATTGGACATTCATTTAGGAAATCGTTTCGTTGCATTCCTTCTAATAAACCTCAATTGCAATACACAGACGAACCATTGAAAGAGAAACGATTCAATTTGACACATATAGTCCCGCCATCACCTGTTCCTGCTATTCATCATTACAATGGCTTTAATGTGGGCTCCAATTCATGTGATTTGGAATCATTATACGGAGGCTCTAATAGTCTGTATCGTTCGCCGCCTTCTACTTATACAACAGCTACTAATGATTCGCGATTTATTGATGACGAACATCGACTCATTGCTAGATATGCTCAAAGTTTAGCCAATTTCTCAAAAGGATCTTCAGTTGCAGCTAATCCTTCGTCTTCGGAAGTATTGAATGATATATCACAACAACAGAGAGTTATCTCTCAGTTAGAAACAAAAAATAGAGAAATAATGAAAGAAATATCGCGATTACGTAATGAAAAACAAGAAAATGAAATACGAGACACTCGTCTGAAATCAAGTGGATATTATCCGCCTTCGAGTGTAAGTCAACAACAATACGATCCTATTTTGCTTTCAGAATTGGCAGCTTTGAGACAGAGGAAGGAAGAACTCGAATCTCATTTGAGTGCTTTGCAAGAAAGTCGTCGCGAATTAATGATTCAATTGGAAGGTTTAATGAAGTTATTGAAAAATCACGGAAACCTTTTAGCGATTCCAACGAGTGGTAATAATTCTGCGTCTTCAACACTCAATAGAAACATTGGCAGCTCTTTGACTGCAACCACTCCAACATCTGCTTCAGTACAAAGCGATTTAAGTAGTGTTGCGAGCGTTTCCTCGACAGCAAATCGAGACTTATTGGTTGCGGCGGATTCTGTGACTAATGCTATGTCATCACTGGTTAAAGAACTCAATTCTGAAGATGAAACCGAAGAATTGATAAATGAGCTCAAGAATAAAGTATTAATTAGTGATAATATCATTAATAATAACGATAAAGATATTGGAATAACAGATAATGATATTGAGATTGAAGAGAAATTGGTATAAAACTCAAAATTAGTTGTTTTATTTATTTAATTCCATTTGAATTAGTTATCATTTATTATTGTTATTTTTCATTTTATAGAAATCTCGAGCTTTAGCCACTTCTGTTGCTTTCTCTTAAATTTGTTTTGTTTTTATTATTTTTTGTTTAGTGGTATGTTATTTATTATTTTAATTTTTATTCAAATCGATTGATGTGATAATTCCTTCTCAAACAGGCATTTAATTTATTCAATTTTCAAACTAAACCAAGTATTGACTCATTTAAAAAGATCAAAACCCGTTCAAACAATTACAACATCAGTACTACTGATGATGAAAGTTATATTCGAACAGATGATGACGAACTCGAGGATATTGATGAAGATTGGGATCATTCAAACAAATCGTGGACTTCTATTAATCGTTAATAATTATATACAAATAAGATTTGGATATTAAGAAATGTGGTAAATGTAAAAATATATTGAAATATGCATTTTATTTACTCTTAAAGATGTTTTATAACGATTTTAAATAAAATTAAATTATTTGGTCTTTTTCTTCTTTATTTTATTGGATACTTCCTTATACTTCTTTCCTTTGACGACATCGAATGCTTTTTTCCCTGAAATAATAAATAGCTTTTCATAATTGAATGCATAATAAAATCTAAAAATATTTATCTAACTTATAATAATTGATAATTCTGTGGACAATATTACAAAACATAATATAATAAAGAGTATGTATTTGTCTAATATTGTATGTAAAGTACAGGATATAGAAAGCACTAAAAGCATAATACTATAGAATAATTGAGTTGACTTATCGCATAAGGAAATAATTATGCAATATTTGACTAAAGTATTACTGATTTGATGACCTGAGCTATAACTTATCTTAAAGTTACATAAATATTCTAATACTTTTATTACATTTCAGTTATTTTCATATTAAGGCTCAGAATTACATTCGCGAAGCTTTACTTCTCAATTAAGTTTCAGTCGACAGAACATATATTCAAAATATTTGCAAAAATTTCAATGAAAAACAAACTCAAAATATAGATCAATAGGAAAAAAGAGAAGATATTTAGTTTTTCAAAACATCAATCGAAGTGTAAAAATATAATACTAATGATTATTATAAGTTTTGATATAAGAGTCAAATATTTGTATACAAATTGAACTTTTATTCAACTGTGAAAACCACTAGAAATGAAATTAAATGAAAGAAAATGATTAAAAGTTAATGATTTTGTTAAGACGTGAAAAGCATATAAAACTGTGAATTTGGATTTCTATTGATGTATTGAGAAAGGGTTTCTATTTGTTATTGACGTGAACTCGGAAGGAGTCAAAGCGTCTGATTTGATGAATACCTTAGCGTTGAATTGATGCGATCTGAGAGTGTAAGGCGGGTTCGGGTCGAGCTTCAAATGTCTATAGTTTTCGGTTTGCAAATTTGCCTTTAAGTTGGAATTGCATTTAAGTTATATCTATTATGTCATTACTTTATATCGCAAATCAATTTATTACTCAGTCCTTCATAGAGTTTATGCAACTTATTTGTAAGAATGCGGTTTGGATTGAGAAAGAGTTGATAAATTGTTATCCATAAGATCTAACTTTGATTTATTATAATTAAAATGTGTGCTTCATTTATAATAAACAATTGAATTATAGAAATGAATTATACATTTATAACGTTTATATGGGATCACTATTTGGGCTCAAGACAAGTGCTAAGAAAGTTGGGCGGCTTCGGGACCAAAATTTTCAGCATTTTTATAGGTCTAATGCAACCGATCAATAAGTCAGCGCTCAGTTCAGAAAATCTTTACAATTATATATTGATAAAAAAAAAATTTCAAACTAAAAGAAAGAGAGCAATGATTGTAGTGTTGAGCAAAAGGTCACACATAGAAAAACTATATAACATTATTTCGAAGTAAAAACAACAAAATTTTAGTCATAACTTATTATACCTTTCAATTGAGTCCAATTTGTAGAACCATTTTTCAAAAGATGCGCGTAAAGTGATTTTGGAAGAGATAATGGCTTTTTAAGCAAAAAATTCAATTGTTTTTTCATTACATTCAGTTTACGGGTTTCACTATTTTTATCGACAGAATCTTCAAAATCACTGAAATCTTCATCAGTATAAATATCGCACTGTTTAGCGGTATTTCGAAACCAATTAGAACGCGATTTTTCTTTTCTAATTTTATGGTCCAATTGATCACATTTTTGGGCCAAATCTATGCGTTCTTTGAATGACTTGAGAATAGTCTGATCGACAGGAAATGTTTGCAAATCATTGCCTTTATTCAAAGCATTACAAAGTTGTTTATAATAGTTGGCTTCTTCTTTAGGTTCACAAAGCATTAAACTTAAGCCTTTATTGAATGCACGCGCCGTTCGTCCACTTCTATGGATATAGATTTCGGCAGTTCTGGGAATTTGATAGTGAACGACATGATCAATATGTGCGATATCGAGACCTCTGGCAGCGACATCACTGGCTATAAGTAATGAATTTGAATTTGACTCAAACTTTTCTAAGTTTGTTAATCTTCGCTTTTGAGGCATCCCTGCGTGTAATGGGAGAGGATTTAGTTGTAAAATCTTTAATACATTAACAAGTCTTCTGAGACAGTCTTTACTGTTGCAGAATATAATCGTACGGCCAGTAAATAGTGAAATAAAATAATACAAATATAAATCCTTTTCATCCGAGAGACAATTCATCTTTGTTTCTGTGAGTAATTGTTCATTTGGTGTACCGATGCCTTCACGGGTCAGATCAATCACTTGAGTCTGATTGGCTCGCATTCCAATCATTTCAATGAGAGTTTTCATCTTTTGTGTTTCATTTACTTTCTTTGATTTGTTTCTCTTATTATTACGTTTTGATAATTGTAATCTTTTGGGCAAACTATGAGTTAGAGTAAGAGTAGCAGAAAATACAAAGATTTGTCGTTCAATTTGATTTTGTTTGAGTAGATTTGTGAGACTTTGCAATTCTTCGAAGTGTCCCTTTTCTGTCATTCTGTCCGCTTCATCAATAACTAGATATTTAATTTGTGTGATAGCTGAAGACTCCAAATGTTCACTTGAATTATCTTCAATCAGTTCCCAAAGCCTTCCCGGAGTCGCAACTATTATATCGGGTCTCAATTTGTTGAGAACTCTTTCTTGTTTCTGAACAGACATTCCGCCGACAATAACCCCAACACTAACCCCACTATATATAGCCACCGCTTCTATATGTTTCTTCACCTGAATCGCTAATTCTCTGGTTGGGGTCAATACAAGTGCTCGCAATCGTTTGCTATCGTTTTCAATTAGTTTATCATTTATTATAAAATTAATTAATGGTATCGCAAACGCTAATGTCTTTCCACTACCCGTTTCCGCAGCGCCTAAAATATCCATTCGATCTCTTATTGCAGACGGAATTGCCATCGATTGTATTGGTGTCGGACTTGTGAATGAAAGGACTTTCAATGCTTTTATTACACATTCCGGTACATAAAGATCTTTCCATAAATCCATTGATTTCCATATTTCACTATTATTACTATCATTTGTCTCTTCAATATCTGATTCATTCTTATTCTTAATCAAATTTTCACTTATTTTTGATTTCTTATTATTATTTTTCTTACTCTTTTTCTTATTTTTCATTTTCATTTCATTTTCATTGATATTATTATCAATACTTTCATTATCAATATTATTATCAAAATTATTCTTACGTTTAACCGATTTATTGTTGAGAACATAATTGTATTCATAATCGTCTAACTCTTCGATAGCAACCAAACCATCAAAATCTTGATCATTAAAGCCTTCATTTGATTCAATGGCAACTGATTTCCATTTTGACGATGATTTTGGTATTAATTCGTACTCTTTTTTAAACATTTTCTTTTATCAATTTATTTCTCAATTAAAATTAATTAATTTAATAATAGATAACTTCAAAATCAAATATTTCTAATTAATTAAAATAATATCAATTTATTAATATTTTTTGTAAACAAAACCAGACTTTAAACTAAAACTCAAAACACGTGGAAATGAAGTGAAGGCATAAACAGTCGATAAAATGATATGCAGTTATGTTTTGTTCAGTTATTACAGTCTTATATTTTTGTAAAACAAAACCTGTACTAAGTTTTTGCGAATCATTTCAATTAATCATTTTTTGAGGTGAATGTTATGTTTTCGTCTATTAATGAATAAATTTGAATAAATGAACGAATAGTTTAAATGAATATATATTAGAAAATAAGTTAAATTTAAAAATTTTGATTAGTTGTAAATATATTGAGAGTTGACTTGAATAGGAATTGAATGAAGAAATACGTAGTATTAAAAGCAATATCAAAAATGAACTGATGTTTTGAATGTATTGATGGCAGTGATAGTACTCTCACTCGAGAACCTGTACTGACAATTCGTCAGAGCATTGAAAAGGCATCTAAAAGGCATAATATGATAGAGTAATGTTATATGAATATATCTTATGTAATATACAATTATATATTGATATGACTGATAGAGAGTGAGTACACATAATAATAATATATTGTATAGCTATGAGAAAAGTAGAAACAGTATAAGATCGTATGGTATGGTTTGTGATGATATACATGAAAATATTTGAGTTGACAACTGCTCTGTTGTGTATAATATAGGATAGAGTGTTGATGAGAATTGCATTGCGAGAGTGTATGAGAGAGTGAATGAGATTGTCTATAAAAGTGTCTATAAGAGTGTCTATGAGAGTGTCTATAAGAGTGTCTGCTATGAGAGTGAGCACACATTTATGTTAACATTTAGTTAAGATTGTGAACCCATTCTGTATTGTGAGCAGATCTGAAGCACATAACATGATGAGCATAGAGTGATGGCCGCAATGTTTGAGGCCAACGAACCTTTATTTAACATGAGTTTCATATCATATGTGATGCTCTATGAGTTCAGTCAACTATCGCTTCCAAACCATTTTCTAATGTCTCTCAGAAATGAATGTTTGTATTAATATTAGTTATGATTCCGTATACGACTTGCATGCGATTCAATCGCTCTTTAAGACGACCACAACATGTAATTGTTGTCGACAGTGATGCTAATGCTGGCAATCAGTTTCAATGGACACTTGTTCCGCATCTCAACCATTCAATCAATAATCAGGTATTCAAATATCACTTCTTATTATCAGTTCTTAGTATAATCTCATCGCTAAGACAATCGATGCCAGAATAGCCTTATTGTCCATATTGTGGTTCAATAAGAGGGCGTTCAATATTATCATTGCTTTGCTTTTCCCTATTTTACTGTTTTGTTTCTCTATATATTTGACACACTCTTATATATCATATCATTAATAGCATTAATATATCTGTTTATATGTCATTTTTTTCACCTGATATTCGATAATGTTTATACTTTATTATTATTGTTATATTAACTTTAATGCAATTATAATAAGCGCTAATGCATTCAAAGTCTATTTTCAGTTCATTCAATCACTAGTAATAAACTCAAACAAATCTATTACTTAAGGAATCATATAATAGGGAACCTTATTATGGTTTTTCAAATTCAAAACTCTATCTATAGTTCACTAAATAAATAAATCGATTAAATTAATCTTTCAGTTAAGGCTTAAGTTTCAGTAATTAATGACTAATAGTTTAACAAATGTGTGAACTAATGATTAAGCTATAGTTTTGCTATAGTTTTCAAGTCTT